>JAPKLW010001298.1:136965-171867 GCA_026898455.1 Plectranthus barbatus
GCAAGTAGCTACTGGGGAAGGGAAACTTAGCCAAATTTCCCAACAATTTCCCCCTTTTTGGTGCGATCAAAGCCTAACCAGCGAGCACTCAGCTGATGAGGAAAATTACAAAGCATTTCTGGGTTTTTACAAATAAACCTATCAGCTCTAAACCCATGAAACTACTTCCTCACATCAGCTCTAACCTAAAGATCTTCCCCCTCAAACTGGGAGAGATATTGCTCGATTAAGTTATGAAGTAAAAATCAGAGCCAGGTTAGAATTAGCAAATATCAAAATGAGTGCTGGTGCTGATTACACTGAATGTGTAAGTTCAGCTGGTAAGTAAAAAGTTGACATTAGTTGGACAATGAGAAATTGTCGTCAACCCGTCAGTAATCAATCCATTAATGATGTTACAATTACAAGTACAGGATTAAAAACTGACTAGTCCAACTGATACAAAATTACTTACACAAAAAATGAAGAGTACAAGACTTATGGCTGAGATGAGGATCCAGGTGATTGATTGCGATTTGCTAAATTCCTCAAGATCTCTGTAAGAGCCGCCATGTCTTGTTCCCTCTTCAAGCGCTCCTCAGCAGCAATGCGACGCTCTTCCGCAGCAAGCCGAGCCCTCTCCTCATCAGCGACTGCTCGAGCCCTTTCCCCCTCTTGGATCCGCGCCAAAAAGGAGTTCACCCCAGAGGTGAAAGCCTCCATTTGTTGCGCCATCTATGCTCGGTAGGAAGAAAAGCGCTGGTCCATCCTGGCATCAATGAGAGCAACCAGTTGCGCAGGCGGATGGACCTCGGAGATAGGCTCTGCTGACAGGGCCATCGAAGTGGGGGGCTCAACAGATGAAGCTTCAGCCATCACTATATCAGCACCAGATGCCCCATCCACAACTTGCTCTGCAGCGGCTGCTGGTGCTGCTGCTGCTGCTGATGCTGACTCTTCAGCTGATTCCTCCACCAGCACCTCAGCTGATACTGGTGGGACTTGTTCTTCTGCAAAGTCCGCCTCCACCCAGTCAACGGGCTCCAGCTCCACAACATTCGGAGCACCAGCGACTGCAGGGACCATCCATCTGCTGCGGGAGGGATCCTCCTCCACCACATGATCAATTTGCAACTCAGTGGCTGCCATATCGAACAGACGGGCAAAGTAGAGGAGGAGCGGTGGGAGGGCAATCAGTATTCGGATCCTTCGGAGAGCGTAGACCACCTGAAAGCCCCGGCTGGTGCGGTGGAACTGGAGAAAGGGCACTCGGACACGCCTTGGCTTCGGGAGTCCTGAGCTGCCAGTCCTTAGGCGATAATCAAGAATCTTCTGCACTCGCCGCCGGACACGCCTAAGGGACAAGGGCTCTGGCTCGTCAGTTAATGTATCCATGAATTCATTCGCCCAGTCCTCTTCATTTCTCCAGTATTGCAGCCCCTGTGCACATTAAATGTGGCATTAAATGCCGCATTAAATTCGGAGATCCGCATACGCTATCGGATTCGAACGATCCCGCCATTTCTGCGACAGCTGGCTTGGCTGGGCATCACCAGCATACGCCAGTCGCATACTTCCCCCTAACTGGTTGGCCTCTTCATCAGTTGGCAACTGATACCACATGCTTATAATACATTCTGCTGGCAAACTCATCAGTTAGCAACTGATACCACTTATTGAAGAGCCATTTCTCCACTTGATGATAATTTCTTCAGTTAGCAGCTGATACCACCTTGTAGATATACATCATCAGTTATCAACTGAGACCACTTGAGAAATCAACCACTTGCTGGTAGCACGTCCTGCTGGCAAACTCATCAGTTACAACTGATACCACTTGATGATCAGACTGGCGACTTAAACCAAATTGAGAGCTTGGACTCAATTTTCGCCAGTCGTGGGAATGACCACCAGTTATCTGCTGGCAAATGGAAGTGGATCCATTTCTTCAACACTGCTAGAAGGTGGCAGCTGGGACCCAATTTCGCTTCAGCAGAAAATAAAAACTGACAATTTAGGAATAAGTTCCGCAGTAGATACCACCTGTGGTTGAAAGACACCACTTGTTGAGAAACAACATACGAGGAAAGTGAAACGACTAAGAGCTTGGACTCAGTCGTAATCAGCATTCACCAGAAGATCAAGAACAGAATGAGAGCTTGGACTCATTCTTCCTCAGCGGCCTTCTCGATGCAGCCCTTGCTGATAACTCTGCCCTTGGAATTATCATTGAGAATAACTGGAGGAACTTCGTCCTTGATGAGATCTGTAACCAGATCCTCTTCACCAGTCACATGAGCCGAGTATCCATTCTCTATGATTCACTCGCTCGGCCTCTGAAGCTGGGTTACATGACCCTGTACCTGCAAAAAAAATGATAGGAATTTATCGAGGTCCCCGATCATCGTCGGGTCCTGCAGGGTTAGTATGCTGGATAATTCCTTTCGGAATCCAGACTTTCCTGAGCTTCAGCTTGGTCTCAGCCTTGCTGACATTGCTCGTGGCCTTTCCCTTCCTCTTAAAATAATCCATGGATTTGGTACGGGAAGGTGTGGTTCTGTGTGTAACTCTTTTGGAAGTGATCTTCCGCTGAGAGCCTCGGAAATAATTTTCCGGTTGAGGGGGTTGCCTTTGTGGTCTCTGAAAGTGTGGACCACTGTGGCTAGCCTTCATAGCCCGTTTTGAAAACGTGTGATTAGGCTCTGGCCTCTGATAGGTATTCCTCCTATCAGGTAGTATCCTCCTCTCAGAATTACTCTGAGATTTGGATTCCTTGTGAGTATGCTGACGACTGGCATACTTACTAGGTTGGCTGTGATTTCCCTTGACAGCTGGCGCTGGCTGTTGGAAACCACTGGCAGCTGACGCTGACTTCATTGCCTTTGAATAATTCGGCTTAGTCGGCGTCTTCGGGTGCACTGGCTTCCTGTCAGCAGCGGGTTTTGCCAGTTGAGGTTTTTGTCTAGATGACTCACCCACTAATCTGGTCTCATTGTTCCCGTGCTGATCGGCCATACGGGGCTTACTGGCAACAGCAGCTGGTGCTGATAAATTTGCCAGTTTTCCCTTACCCTTTCCAGCTATGAGCGCGGGTTGGTGTATAGTCAAGGATTTATCAAATCCCAACCCAGACTTATCAGTAGGCTTTCTCCAATGTAGGAGCGCCTCTTCAAAAGTCTTTGAACCTTTGTTCAAGTGATCTATTTTATCGCCTTGCTCAAGGACGATCTTTTGAAAATTATCTCTCTCAGTTTTTAAAATTTCAAAATTTTTAAGCAAAACTGAGTGAGTTTCTTTGAGAGTGGCTAGCTCTACACCGATTGACCTAGAATTTTCAATCTCATCAGTCAAAATAGAAATTTTATCTTTAAGCGAGGTGTTTTCGCTAGCCAAGATATCCTTCGTTTCATAAAATTTTGAAAATTCTTTTTGAAGGAGATCTAAGGTGACAGCCTCTGAGTCAGAGCAATGTGACTCAGCATCGTCAAGAATGCACGGAGACATGATATGCAAGAAAGGAACTAATTGTACCTGCTCGTCAGCAGCCATAACTTGTTCCCCCTCACTGTCAGAACAATCCTCAACTACTCCGTCTTCTCCAAAGGCCACCATCAGCGCCAGCAGCGCTTCCTCATCTGACTCTTTACAGAGACCGTCAAGATAGTCCCATACTTCCTTGGCACTGTCAAACTGGAGGACTTCCTCCATCAGCGGCTCTGGAAGAGATGCTAGGATCAACTCGTGAGCAATGGAATCCAAATGATTCCGCCTCCTATCCTCAGCGTTCCATTGCTCTTGGGGCTTTGGGAACTCAACCGGCCCTGTCTCCAGTACATCTTTCATGTCTGGATGGATGCTCTTCAGAGAGATAAGCGTCCTCTTTCGCCATATAGAGTGCTTCTCCGTCTTGTAGTCCATTAGCTTTGGGATATTCATCTTGAAGTACCTGAGCTAGACAAACAGACAAACAAACAGGAGTGCAAGGAAACGTGGATCACGGTCCTAAGCGACACAGAAACGAACGGTCTGTAAGAACCTGGCTCTGATACCACTTGTTGGTCCCGGATATCAGGGTATACTTTGGCAGCGGAAAATACGTAAGTTCGTTTCTTGCACTCTGCTGGTTACACAGCTGACTGGGACCTTGTCAGCTGGTAAGTCAACTGGCAACTGAGTATTCAGCTGACTGGCAACTGGCGGGTCAGCTGATGACTCAGGACTTAGAAAATTTTAGAGTCGAGTTTGCACAGTTATAAACTGGTTTCAGTTATACTCCAGCACTTGGGTGCTGGGTTTTAAATCAGTAAGTAAATGCTGAAAGCAGTAAATAACAAGGATATTTTATAGTGGTTCGATCAACTGGTCTACGTCCACTCTCCAGTCGAAGCACTGGAAATTCACTAAAGAGAGTAATCCGGTACAAGATTTCCTACGATCTATTTCCAGCTGGTAGATGCCTTGTCTACCAGTCCACTGGATCAACCGCTCCCGGTCCTTGTCCTTCTTCAACTCTTGTCAGATGGATGGAGTGCGAGCACGTCACTTCAACCTCCTCCTCCGACTGATTGGGTGTTGAGTTCTCCCAAGAACTTGACTCTTGCTGGCGGCAAAACTGCCCGTAATAACTCTGGAGCTGGCTGGCTCAAGAGCTGCTATGTTCTTCCTCGGAATGAGAAAGAACACCAAATGAGATCAATAACTCACAAGCTAGAAGCTTGGAGTCTCGTGTTCAAATGATTGACACACGGAGTAGCTTTAAGAAAAGCCTCGAAAGATTGCTTATACGCTGATATGAATGCGTTTGAGCTTTCGGTAGTTCAGGAATGGCTAAGAGTGGGCAAGAGTAGCTAAGAGTATTGAATGCTGTTGGATCTCACGTATTTATAGACGTGAGATTCAGATTCAAATACTAGCCGTTTGGACACATCCGGAAAAGTCTCTGTCCTCGCATGTCCTTCTGCAGGCGGCAGGTAGGAATTTCCGGAAAGCGCCATACCTTTGATCGCTTTATCTGACACAGATCTCTTTGTGTCAGAACGACTCTATTCGTCAGTACGAGGAATCGCAACTGGTGTCTTGAACTGATAGACTTTAAGGCATCCTCCTTAAAGTTATACACTGTCAGTTACTTCCTCAGACGAATCTTCTTTTTGTCTCTAAGACTCTGGGAGAGCGAATCTTGAATTCTGCTGATAACCTCCGACTGGTAGATCATACTGGTGATCTTGTGCTGGCAGTCTCTGCTGGTGACTTTCCTTAGCACAATCAAGGTCTACCAATTCGTCTGATGTTATCTCTTGGAATCTCCCGTGACTGGTGGCTTCACCGCTGGTGAATAGTGTCAGCCAGAACACATATTCTGCTGGTAGATCTGTCAGCCTCCTGCTAATGAAATCTTCCCACTGGTGAACAGTAGCCAGTCGATAGCTCAACTCTATGCTGATGAACAGTGTCAGCATGAGTCTTTGTCAGCCGCTTGCTGGTGAGACTTCTCTCAACTGGTAAGCACATCTCATGCTGGTGAACAGTAGCCAGCATGAGTCTTGATCAGCTGCGACTTACAACTCAAAATACCTATACAGGACTTTACATTTGAGACTAGAGCTATTCTAGAGACAAACTGACGCTGGTTGGACTTAGGATTTGATCCACCAAAACACCAAACTAGAATCTAAGCAAGTAGCTACTGGGGAAGGGAAACTTAGCCAAATTTCCCAACAATCCCACTAACTCCCACTACCACTCACATGCATTGGTTATCGTGCCCGGTCAAATGTGGACAATTTGACCGGAACAGAGGGAGTATTCACTATTAAAATTATTAATTTAATTTTAATTTATTATAATTGAAATTAATTTATAAGTTCAACAATATGATTATCCCACCCAGTAAGGGTATACATTATTTTTTAGTTTATAATTAAAATTTAATTATTAAAACTAATTAACTAATAACTATAATTTGCAATCATATAAAATTTTAATGTTTTTAAAAATCAATTAGAATATTTAGTACTATTTGTTTTTATTCTTGTATAAACATTAATTAAAATTAGTTATTGAGACGATGAAACACTAAATAGAACATAGTAGGACAACGAATTTGATCGTAGTTCATCTTACACCCCAAATCTTATACTCAACAAAAACATCCAAGAATACAAAATTATACTCTCTCTGTTTCATATTATTAGCCCAAATGAAAATGGCACAGAAACTAATGTATGTGAGTGTAGTGGAATTAATAATTTATTTGTAAGTGTGAAAAAATTTGCTATTTTAAGAAATGAAACTAATAAATAAGACAGACAAAAAAGACAAGTGAGACTAATAAAATGGGAGGTGTATGAGTTTTCCAATAAAAATATGTTTAGAAACATGACTACACAAAGAAGCAGGAGAGAAGAAGAAACTGATCACACATACAATAAATAAAAAACTATTTTTTTTTTCTAGAAATAAAAAAGAAATTCCCTCACCAATACCATCCATTATTATTTAGATTCTGGAATCCTTGAAGCTCAATTTCAGCTGATGATTATAATTTATAAACCTCTCTCCTTCCTACAGAGCTTCTTTTCCATGGAAACAGTGCAAAATCCCAACATGAGAAAATCTTTCATTTTCCTCATCATCTTCATCTTTTTCCCATCTATTTTCCTCCATGCACAGTCAGATCTCCAAGCGCTTCTGAAGCTCAAGTCATCCCTCATCGGGCCCTCGGGCTCCGGCCTGCAAGACTGGGCCGCCCCGCCGTCTCCGTCTCCTTCCGCCCACTGCTTCTTCTCCGGCATCACGTGCGACTCCGGTAATCATGTCATCTCGCTGAACGTCACTAACGTCCCGCTTCTCGGCACTCTCCCGCCGGAGATCGGGTTGCTGGATAGGCTCGTGAACCTCACTCTAGCCGCCGACAACCTCACCGGCCCGCTCCCCGTCGAAATGTCGAATCTTTCTTCGTTGAAGTTCGTTAACCTCAGCTGGAACTCCTTCAACGGCACGTTCCCGGCGGCGATGGTGCTGAACTTCGCCGACCTAGAGGTTTTCGACGTGTACAACAATAATTTCACCGGGAGCCTGCCGCCGGAGTTCGTGAAGCTGAAGAAACTCAGGTTTCTCGCCCTCGGCGGGAACTACTTCTCCGGCAGCATACCGGAAGTTTTCTCCGAGTTCCAGAGCCTCACCCATTTGGAGTTGCAGGGAAACAGTTTGACGGGGAGAATTCCGGCGGGTTTGGCTAAGATTCCGAATCTTGAGGAGCTTTATCTCGGCTACTTTAACGTCTACGACGGCGGTATTCCGCCGGAATTTGGTTCCATATCCACTCTCAAGCTTCTTGACCTCGGTTCTTGCAATCTCACCGGCGAGATTCCGGCGAGCCTCGGGAATCTCAAGCACCTCCACACTCTATTCCTTCAGGTATAATTAATACTAGCTAGAAATGATTTTTGAAATGATTTAATATTGAGGAAACATATATTTTTGCATGAACAGGTAAATAATCTCACCGGCCAAATTCCGCCGTCGCTGTCGAGCATGATGAGCCTCATGTCGTTGGATATCTCCATCAACAACCTCTCCGGCGGAATTCCGGAGAATTTCTCCGAGTTGAGGAATCTGACGTTGATCAGCCTGTTCAACAACAAATTCGAGGGCCCTCTCCCCGGTTTCATCGGCGATCTCCCCAATCTTGAGGTTTTAGAGATTTGGAACAACAATTTCACTTTGGAATTGCCGGAGAATCTTGGCCGGAACGGCAGGCTGTTGCTGATCGACGTCGCGAAGAATCATCTCACGGGGCCGATACCCAAGCACTTATGCAGAGGAGGGAGGTTGCAGAAATTGATTTTGATGGAGAATTTTTTCCACGGCCCTTTGCCTCAAGATTTAGGGGAATGCAAATCTCTCCAGAAAATTAGAATCAAGAAGAATTTCTTCAACGGCACTGTTCCGGCGGGGTTTTTCCGGCTGCCGTTGCTGGATATGCTGGAAGCTAATGATAATCTCTTCACCGGCGAGCTGCCGGAGAATATCTCCGCCGTTAAATTGGAGACACTGTCGCTATCCAATAATGCGATCTCCGGGAAGATTCCTCCGGCGATCGGGGATTTGATGAATCTCGAGATATTATCGCTAGACATGAACAACTTCTCCGGGGAGATTCCGGCGGAGATCTTCAATCTCGAGAAGCTCTCGAAGCTGAACTTCAGTAACAACGCCTTGACCGGCGCGATTCCGGCTTCCATCGCTCGAAGCTCTCATTTAACATTCATCGATCTCAGCCGGAACAGTCTCTGCGGCGGAATTCCGAGAAGCATTTCATCGCTGCAGAATCTGAATCTTCTCAATCTTTCTAGAAATCAACTCAACGGTGCAATTCCGGGAGAAATCGGCCTAATGAAAAGCTTGACTGTATTAGACCTTTCCACCAACGACTTCTCCGGCCAACGTCCGACCACCGGACTATTGAAAGATCTCGACGACCGATTCTTCGCCGGCAATCCCAACCTCTGCTCCCCTCGCAGCAGCCTCTGCTCCTCCCACAAGCCGCATGCATCAAACTTGGCTATCGCCACAATAGCATCCATCGCCGCCCTATTACTGCTGTCTGCAGCCTGGTTCATATTCCGGCGGCGGCGGATCGAGATGTCGAATATATGGAAGCTCACCGCCTTCCACAGACTGGACTTCAGAGCCGAGGACGTGCTCGAATGCTTGAAAGAGGAAAACATCATCGGCAAAGGCGGAGCCGGGATCGTCTACCGAGGATCCATGCCTAACGGGATCGACGTCGCCATCAAACGCCTCACCGGCCGCGCCAACAGCTGCAACGATCACGGATTCGCGGCGGAGATCTCGACTCTAGGCGGGATTAGGCACCGGAATATCGTGCGATTGTTGGGATATGTTTCGAACAAGGAGGCCAACTTGCTGCTGTACGAGTACATGTCTCATGGGAGCTTGGGGGAGATGCTCCATGGCTCCAAGGGAGCTCACTTGCAGTGGGAATCGAGGTATCGGATCGCGGTGGAGGCCGCCAAAGGGCTGTGCTACCTCCACCATGATTGCTCGCCGTCGATCATCCACCGTGATGTGAAGTCCAACAACATCTTGCTCGATTCCGATTACGAGGCCCACGTCGCCGATTTCGGTTTGGCCAAGTTCTTCCACGACCCCGGCGCCTCCGAGTGCATGTCATCCATCGCCGGCTCCTACGGCTACATTGCCCCCGGTAACTAACTAACTAACAGTGGCAGATTCAGAAATTTTTGATAGGAAGTAAAAAAAAAAAAATTTAAGTTGAATATAAGTGAAATCTAAATTTTCACTGGCTATCGCATAAAACACTGAATTATCATATTATTAAAACGTAAAAAAAAAAAAAATTGGGCGGGGTTTTAGCCCACGTCAGCATCGGCAGGTGTGCTGAGGTGTCTAATGCATTTATTTTTTTATCAGAATATGCTTATACATTGAAAGTGGACCAGAAGAGCGATGTGTACAGCTTTGGCGTGGTGCTTTTGGAGCTGATCACGGGGAGGAGGCCGGTGGGGGAGTTCGGAGAAGGCGTGGACATCGTGAGATGGGTGTTCAAGACGACGAGCGAGCTGTCGCATCCATCGGATGCAGCCGTGGTGCTGGCGGTGGTCGACTCGAGGCTCACCGGGTACCCTCTGACCGGGGTGGTGAACTTGTTCAAGATCGCGATGATGTGCGTGGAGGAGGAGAGCGCCGCCCGCCCCACGATGCGGCAAGTGGTTCAAATGCTCACCAACCCGCCGCGGACTAATCCCAACATCATCAGTCTATGATGAATTTCAGGAAATAAATTAGTATTAGTATGTGTTTTGAGAAATAAATGTGGCATAAATTATAATCTGCAGTTGTTAGCCAGGTTTTGATGAATTTGTGGGTGATAATGTAGTGAACATATGTTATGTTGTAATATAAATGTTAAATCTAATTGATGTTAATTCACAGCACTTCTAACAAATTAATACATGTAGAGTTTTCATTATATAACAAGTAGAGTATATTTCAATAGATAAATAATATACTTCCTTCGTTTGGATCAATTAGTTACATATTAACTGAACACGATGATAGAATGTTTGTGATTGTAATAAAAATAATATTTTATTAACGATAGTGAAAATTTTGTAGAAAATGTGGTTAATATACTAGGATATATCAAAAGGAAAATGAGATTGATATAGCGAAACTAGGGTTGGAAATAGTCCGAGCTTGGCCTGTTACCTACTATAGACTTTTTTTCGAGCCTGAGCCTGATCTTTTAAGTTAAGTAGGCTTGATTCTTAGCTTATTAAAAGTTCATTTGAGCCTATTTTATATTTATAATTATTTTTTATTTCTTTAATTATAAATATATCATATAATTTCAACATCAAATGTGTATAGTATTTATATTATTCTATTATTTTATAATAAATTAATTATTCAATATATTTTTATTTCTAAATTATATATATAGTTTTTAATATTAAATAATAAATATATTTTAAAAATTATATAATATATGATTATTTAAATAAGCCGGCCTATTAGACTTCGTAGGCTTATTTTGAAGCCCGAGTCTGAGCCTACTTAACTAAATAGGCTTTATAAATAGTCTAAGCCTGACCTATTTATAAAATAAGTTCGGGCTGGCCTGGACTGTGGTAGGCTAGGCCGTAGGCCCCTGTTGGGCGGCGCGGCCTATTCCCACCCCTAAGCGGAACAAAGAGAGTATTTATTTTTAATTTTATCAATTCAGGACCCGAAATATTAATTATTAATTAATGACCTGAAAGATCATAAAATTCTCAATGCAGGACCTGAAAGATTATACAATTATCAATCCAGTACCTCAAATATAAGATCCTGATTTGAGAATTGTTGGATTTTTAGATCCTGAATTGACAAATCATCTTTCATATGCTGAATTAATAATTAAACTATATTTTAAGTCATAAATCGACAAATTATCAATTTTTTTATTTTATTTTATTATGGGAATAACTCTTTATTCCTTCTCACTCCATTGAATCTAGTCTTTTGTGGAGAAATTCCCTCCTCTCCAACTTTGATAGATATAGTCGAATTTGTTCGTTTTCATTGCTTAGTGGATAATATGTATAAACGGAGTGGGATTCTTGTAAGAGTCAAACATTGTATAGGAATTTTTAAATTAAAATTAAATATTTTGTTTGAATTAGAATATAATTTCTTGAATGAATTAATATTTTGAATCAATGATCATTAAACCATTTTAAATTGTTCAAATTAGTTGAACTAATTAATTAACTACAGTTTTTATCCTATTTGATTAGATAAAGTATTGACCCGACCCGACCCGTCACCCGGCCCGTGTGGTACCTTAAATTCTAATATTTGAATTAATTCCCCCCGTGAATTCAAATCCAAACAGACAACGGCTCGTCTAATCGTAGAAATGGAGTTGAAATCTCCTCCGCCGTGTCCTGCCACCGTCACCATCCGCCGCAACCCACACCGGAAAGCACGCGCCACCCCTTCGTCCGCCGTTCCCTTTCGTGAGCCACAGTCTTCGCCCTCTATTTCACGAAACATTTTTGCCACTGAGATTGTGCAGAACCCTAGCAATGCCGATCATTGCAAAATCGATTCTCCCGAGAGAGTTCTCCCCGAGAATCTCAAGGTGTTCTTAAGAATCCGCCCAATCACAGTTCAGAAAAATAATAGAACTATTCCTGAATCGAAGAGCGCTTGGCCGAAAAATCCGATGATTAAGGGCAATGTAAGGCCGAAGACGAAGAAGTGCAGTGAAATGTGCGTACAGGCGAACGAGGACCTGTGTTCTGTAACGGTTTCGACTCCTAAACCCTTGCAAGAGATGAAGAGGATCAAGTCGGAAGTATATGAAGGGTTTTCGCATGTGTTTTCAGCTGAATCATCTCAGGTTAATTTTGCTTAACTCAGTTTACATTGTCTTCTTGGAGTAACATGAGCTAAAATGACGTTGTATATGCGGTGTTTTGTAGAATGATGTGTATGAGAAAATGGTGAAGCCTTTAGTTGATGATTTTCTGAAGGGGAAAAGTGGGATGTTGGCCGCCATGGGACCGAGTGGTTCAGGGAAAACTTACACCGTCTTTGGGTGCGCTCGGGAACCTGGTATGGTACCTCTTGCCCTCCGTCGCATTTTCAGTGAAGATGAGAGCAATGCATCTCACTTATCTAGGTAAACTCTTGTATATCAGAGAATCTATTTTCGATGGCATAAAAAAAGGATTATTAATTTACTTTGTTGGACTACATGCTTGGTTGATACTGAATGCAGCCACATGCTTTCTGGCTCATTTCAGGTTCTTCTAAATGTTAGGAAGGAAAAAAAAAAAAAAAGCATTAGTTATTGCTTATTAATCTCTGGTATGTTTACTTGAACAGGGTAGTCTATCTGTCAGTCTTTGAGATATCTTCGGAGAGAGGAAAGTCTGAGAAAATGATTGATTTGCTACATGATGGAAGTGATGTCAGCATGCAACATTCAGTTGTCAAGGGACTTCAAGAGGTTATTTCTGGGAGGATTTCTTTCTATCCAGAATATCTCAATTTTCATTAACTAGTTGCTTTTATTTTTCTCAAGTTGAATACCTGAAATATTGACAATTATGTGATCATTTTGGTTGTTCTGAATAGGCTACCGTTTGCAATGCTCAGCAAGCTGAGTCTCTGATCGCACGGGGAATGCTGAAACGTGCAACAGCTATGACAAATTCGAATAGCCAGTCAAGGTCTGTATTTCATTTTCTAACCATTGTCCTCTTCCTTTCTAGAGAAATGTTGGTGAGTCAAAAAGTAAGACTATGATTTGACTGTGTTGTGCTTGATGTGCATAACACTTACGTCTTATTGCATGCCAAATGTAGGCAACTCCAATATGGCTATGGGATTACGGTTCTGAAATTAAATAGAGTTAGGCTTGATATGAGGACGATATACATTTCATAACTAGCTTAAAAATTTTAACATTCTGATCTCCACTAAATGTCTCTCTTAATATAATAACTTATATGCTCAGCATTCTATGAAGCAGCAAAATATACCCTAGAGGAATATAACCAAGTCATAACAAGAAAAACATTTTCAGCATGTTGTTATCTTTTTCTAATTTTGTCAAACAATTCAAAGTTATATGATAATTTAACCAATTTCTCTGTAGTAGTGGTAAATGCGAGCTGAAGTAGATAATAACTTGGCAACTTAGTTAAATCTCAGTATATTATCTTTCTCTGTATTTCTCTCTCAACAGTTTCTTAATACTCCTTTATTGCCTATTCCAACCTTTTGTGACTCAGTTGTACTAATGAGTGTTCTCTTTGGTTTGGACGGTGGCTATTATTTGTTTCACAACAAAATTCTATAGTCGTTCTCAATGCATCATTACCATACGGCGTGGTCCTGAGGAAAGTTGTGAAGAAGCTGATGGCCACACCAGTAACAGCACTATGTTGACAATCGTAGATCTTGCTGGAGCAGAGAGGGAAAAAAAGACTGGGAATCAGGTACTAGCATATATCAAGTTTGTATATTCCATTTGTGTAGGTTATTCAAACTGATTTTATTGCTGTTTTTATTATGGTATTCACGTTGTTCCTCAGGGGGCTAGATTGCTTGAGAGCAATTTCATCAACAATACCTCGATGGTGTTTGGGCAGTGCTTGAGGGTATAAAAGACTTTTTCTTCTTAGTAAATCTTTTTTTTTTCTGGATACGGGCCTCTCCCTTGACCTCTATCATCGCACACATTAGGTGAAATACTTTTAGCAGCTAAGCATCCCTTCTGTAGTCATTAATTTATATTCATTACTTGCAGTCACTGTTGGAGCACCAGAGGAATCGAAATAAAACAATGCAGAAGCATTACAAAAACTCATTGGTATTCTTTGCTGCTTTTCTGACATTTTTTTCTTGGAACTATTTAATCTCCTAAATGTGTATGATTCTTATATATTTATTCGAGCATCTCTTTTGGTACTTTGCTCAGCTAACCAGATATTTGCGAGATTACTTGGAAGGCAAGAAGAGGATGATGTTGGTAAGCTCTCCTATTTCTATAGGCTTGTTGTCTCATTGTTCACAGCATTTATTGTTATTTTGTTTTGTTCATCATTGTGTTTGAAATCCTGCAGATTTTAACCGTTAAACCTGGAGTTGAAGACTATCTTGATACATCCTTTCTGTTGAGGCAGGCTTCACCATTTGCGAAAATCAAGTGAGCACTTACAAGTAATCTTAGCCTTATAGTTCTTTGAATTTGCCTCAAAATAGTTATTATTTGTTGGAATTACTGTAGGTTTAAAATTGTGGAAGAGCCAGTAACTTTGACCAACAAGAGGCCCAACCAAGCATTGCCTCAAGCAGGGCAGCTTAAGAAAATGAAGTTTGCCAACAATGATACTTCTTTGGTATAGCATTCACAAGATATTTAGACCCCCAAACCACACAAGATGTCATTCTTTTGAATATTAACTTTTATTGCAGCAATACTTTGATTAGTTTTTAACATACTTTCAATCTATGGCAGTCTTTAGGGTATCTTGTCTATGTAATTTGATCTATTTCCTGTTATGTCTCAGATTGATGAAGGAAAAACTGGCAGAGGCTCCCCCCAAAATTTGGACAAAGGTTGTTCTGGTTGGTTGATTTTAGCAAATATTGCCTATTTCCATTTTTCTTTGTGCTGCATTTCACTGTACCATCCCTCATGTTTTTTCTTCTCATGTTGAAATTTCTGTTATGGCATTATCTTCTCGGCAGGGTCCTCTGGGGAGGAGACTGAGGGTTGCATTAATCCAAATACTGAAGATATCTATGATGAGAACAAAAATGAAAGTCATGGTCTATCCAATGGGCTTGCTGGATTGGGGAATCCAGAAAAGATATTGCTGAATGGAGATGACAGCATGCTTACAATGCAAAAGGACCGGGAGTATAAAATCATGCAAGGATTTTCGAAAGCGTTGTGGAATGTTCTGAAAGAGTACAAGAAAAAACTTGGGGTATTACTTATTTCCTTGGAAAGAGAAATAATATTATGGTTTCTATGGGTTATTGCCAATGCAAACTTTTTCATTGCAAATTTAGTGCTTTAATATTTCATACTATTTCTCGACAGAGGGCAGAAATAGAAAACTGCCATCTTAGGGACAGCTTAGCCCTTGAAAAGACAAGAAGTCTGGACCTTAATAATGAACTGACCTCTGCAAAGTTGAGGATCTTCCATCTGGAAAAGTTGGCTGAAACTCCAGAGGTACTGCAAGATCTAATTCCTACCTTGTTTCTATGTTTGTATTTTTTGTTTGTTTAAAACTTATGCAAGAGACATCAAAACATATTACTATTAAACATATAAGTCTATGTTGGTTTTTAGTTCCTCTTTTTGTTGTTGTTGAGGTCAGGGTTTGGGGGTTTATTCCATTAATTAAATGAATGACGATTTACTCCTATGCATTTTCGCAAAATGCATGCATATTGGTATCTTTCGGGAGCATTTTCCACCTGATGCATCATACTCTCCGTCAAACTCATTTCTTTTCCTATGACATCCATCCATAGCATAAGTGAACTATTAAATTTTGTTATTTACATTATTTTGAGGGTTGGCTCCTTGGTTTTCTCATTTATGAAGTGAGATATCACTTGCATACATACTTATTGTAGACATTGCGAACCTTTGAAAATGCAGGGTTTGTGAAAACAACATACATGATAATATTTTCTGTATATTATCCTAGACAAATATTTCACAGTTTATCTAGCTCCAGTTTCTCAAATTTCATCCAGGTGAATTCGGGCATTGTATCTCCTCTTTTGGAAGGTCTGGAGAAGGCTGAAAATGAGACAGTAGCTGATCTCTCGGTGAGCTATTTGCATTACTATATAACTCACCTTATATTCTGCTTTATTTGATATTGAGATTAGTTTTTATTACTTGTAAGGCTATAAATTCAACTGCAAGTTTTGCTTCTTGTTCTGATGGAGGTGGTTCAGAAGTAGGTGATGAGCAACACCCACAGGAGGTATTTATTCATTTTGAGGAACTTTTTATACATTTGCCCCCTCCCCCTCAAGAATTTGCTTGAGTAAGATATTGATTCAGTATTATAGTTCATGTTGTCTATAATGTATCACATTCATCTGTTATTGCTTATTCATCAGCAACTTGAAGACCACTTAGAAAGTGCTGATGATACTGAAAATGCAAGAAGATCTAGAGATGCAAGTAATGTGGATATGTGCTTCAGAACCAACTTACTTTCAACTAGTATTAACTGCTCCCGAGAACTTGTTAACTGTGTGGATACAAGCACAGTGGATAGTCCTTTGCCGAGTGAAACAACTATTCAGTCGACAAGCATGTTCCTTTCTACCAGTTCCAAGTCTGAACAAGATGCCGTAGATGTCATGAGAGATGTCAAGAATTTGGAATCCAATAGTGAGGATCTCCCTTCCACTAGTGAAGCAAGTATTCAGTCAACAAGCAGGTTCCATTATGCTAGTCACAAATCTGAACAAGATGCTGTAGATGTTGTGCGGGATGTGAATACTTTGGAATCAGAGAGTGAATGTAAAAGCGATGAAAACACCCCAGATTATGAAGATCTGAAAGATGCCAAACGAGAGCCAACTCAGTTTCAAAATGGTATGAGTGGTTGAATTGTTGAAATGTGCTTCTTATACATGGTCACTGACACGCAGTTATATTTGAAATCAGGGGATGAATGTGCAAAGGTAGAGGAACAAAGTGTTCCCTTGGCAGCAGCCCATTTGCATGCTGGCCTCAAGCTTTCCGGATCTCCTCAGAATGGTGACACGCATAATCATGTGAAGGAAGAGGGCACGGTTAGTTTGATGATTCAAGTATTATCTACCTAATGTTTTTAAGAAGGCTCAGGCTTGGCCTGTTGAGCAATGTGGGGGCGAGCCTGCAACCTTCAAAAATCTTTTTTAAACCTACAAATACTTTCAAAGTAACATATGTGACACCTTTCTTAAATTTCTGAAGTAATCGATAAAATTAAGGTCTTGGATGCATACATAATGTTTATTTCTAAATATAAGTATATTATTCTACTTATCACTCTTCTTTGGCCTTTCTGAAGGCATCGGCAAGACTACTTCCGTTGGTTAGCTCGACCTATTTACACCCCAAATTAACTGCATTTTCTGTAAATGAATGAACTTTGGAGCCCATTTCTTCTAAATCTCACTTTTTTTTGCCATTCTGAATTCGATTCTGGTGCTAAAATTATAATAGTTTTCTCTGGGTTTCTATTTCCTAAAAAAACTAACTCTTGGTTAACGCTGTGGCAGCTGGAACCACCAAGTAATGTTCTTCCAAATGAAGAAATGGATGCCCAACACATGTCCAAAGCAGTGCCAAAAGTTGCATCTGGCAGCAACCGGCATACAAAGAAACCGAAAAGGTATCTACGATTGATTTAGTTGAAGGCCTTGCTTCACATTGTGATAAGTTGTCCACTTTCTTCAACTCATTTCTACCATCTGTTTTTTGCCAAAATATTCAGGAGACTACAACCGGTTTCATCTGTATTGTTGAAGGATCTGAGCTTGTTGGACATCAAGGATGAAAATGAAAAGCCAAAGGTGAAACTTAAAACTCTCTGCAAGTATCTCATCTGATTCTTGAAGAACATGAAAGCATGATACTAGTTTGTTTGTATCTAAATGAAAACTGCCCAACTTTTCTTCTTGTATCACTCCAGGGAGGCAAGGCGGGGAAGAGAGCGACGACAACGGACGAAAATAACAGAACTCAAGGCAGCTTATCTCTCCTTAATCTGCTTACAAGTAAAGTTGCTAGATGAGAGAAAGTCTCAATTCTCTAATTCTTGCTGTGTGTATGATCTTGTACAGGCATGTTTTGGAAACATCTCTTGTTTGAAGCCACAAAAGTCTCTCTACACCTGCTTACACATCATTTTGTTACATGAAATTGTCTTGTCTCATTTTCTCAATTTTTTTTTTTATTAATAACTTTCTAAAGATTTTTGAAGTTTTTCTTCAAATTGTTAAACGATTCATGCTTGCATTTCCCTTTTGAGATGATCAAAATTCATGATTTCTTAGTTGTTAAACCCATCTTCATTCTAATGAAGATAATTTAGGTGAAGTCGTTACTAGTGGTTTACGACTCTAACTATATTTACCTAATCCCAGTTGACCGTAGAAAAATGTATAGACAGTTGTCTTTCTTGTTTTTATTTTTTTAATAAAAATGTGAATAATATTAATATTATCTAAAAAATAAACCCAGAAATTCGTATTTTATTATTGATGTGAATAAATTGTCATTGGACAACTAGCATGGAATATATATATGCATATTTTCCTATACATTTGCAGTCATTCAGAACGTTCTTCAAATGGATACTTTGCATTGGAATAAAATTTTAATTAATGTGTTCGGTTTAAAAAGGAGAAATATTAAACATATAAAATATTTGTATTCAAAATGTCATAATTTTCAACTTTTTTTAATTAAAATGAAACTACTACATGTCTACATCAACATTATATATTGCTTACTCTTGAGAAGTTTTACATGATTTTGTCCACATCTAGAAATCTTATACAGTCAAAATTACTTTTCGAATGTTCCACCTTTTAGTTAAAAGTGGTCTTATCCTCTTACAATGGAACTTGTCTTTTCATTTCATTCAGCAAATTCTCTACACAATAAGAAAATTAGTCCCAAAAATATAATGATGATGATTGATGAGAGAGAGAGAGAGAGGGGACTACTAAGTTCAACATATAAATACATAAGTAACATGGTTTTTGAATTATTACATTACATACATCAATTATTAAAACGAATGATCGTTCGATAAAGTATACTGAACTTTTTATATCATATTAATTTTTCGATATGACATAATTTAAATACCGTTCTTTCAATAAATCATGGATGTAATGTTATGTATCGAAAATCTTCGATACAATAATTTTTACAATTTTTTTTTCAGGTGTGATTTATTTTAAGAAATCAATATACATCGATAACACTTTAATAATGCTGTAATGTGAAAGGGGAAGATATAATTTTATTTTTTATTTTAAAATAATAAATTAATATTATATTTTCAATATTGTAAATATTAGGATAATTATAATGTTAACGTACTAAAACTTACAGTATATGAAAATTCAATAAATCCGGTGTTTTTTCTCCATCCTTTAAATGAGTGATAGTTCTACATTATGATTGGTAGAATCGAACCGTCTAGTAGTTAATTAGTTGATTAAAAGTATATTTTGATTAAGTATATGATAAGAATTTAACAAAAAATTCGGCCGAGAACTCCACTCTCATCCACTGGAGAAGCTAGTCTTGGGTTGGGGGTGCTGCCGAACCCCTTGCCGGCCGGTTTTTTTTTTTTTTTAAATTATATTTGAAATAGAATTATAAGACTCAATCCAATATGATATGATCGAGCCCCTCGAAACTTCAAGCCTGCCTCCGCCCCTGCTCTCATCTAACATAAACAAGTCTACTATTCAAATGGTTTCAATAGATAATCCCATCTTGTATATTATAAAGTACTACCTACTTCTTTTTCACAAAGTTTGGTCCATGAATATTTGTGAATATAGTATTTAATTAATTTAAGTTTAATAAATATTAAAGAATTGAAGTGGAGTTGACCGGTAAATATTTATATTGGAATGCTAATGTCGTATGGGTCGAAAATTTGGGTAAATGTTAGAAAACGTCGCACGCGGCCCACGTGTTGAAAACCCACTTGTGTGAACTAAAACTGACCAACAATTTCTGTGACTAAACAAAACAAAAAAGAATTTACGCTGCATTCATTATTATGCTTCAAAAACTACCAGTAAATAATAATTAGGGTTTTTCAACCAACGATTTTTTCCCTTTTTTCTTTTTCTTCTTCTTCTATGCATTCCTGATTTTGCCTTTTTTCGGTGGAGCGTTCGCGTTCGGAGTGTCGGGAATTTGGTTGAAGGAGCTGCGCGGATTTGAAATCGTGGGGTTTTCCTGAGTTTTGATAAAGAGGTGGGTTTTCTTAATTATTTGTTTTTTTTTAATCAATTAAGCCATTGTGATTTTCTTTTTCCGCTGTTCTAATTCCCGTAATTTTGATTTATCCCTAGATTTTGTGTGCTGCACAAGTGCGAATTGCGGATTTGTGCGCACTCTCTGCGTTTTTGAAGACTTGCTGATGCCAAGGTGACTGAATTTGTAATCTAGGGTTTTGGTTGAAGGTATAGGCATGCTGTTGGGCTGCGTACTCGTGTGTGTTGTTTGGTTTCTGAATCCGTTTCAGTTAATTTTTTTTTTTGGTTTGGCGCAAAAGCCCTAGTTTCATTTGTTGATCGGAGCTCTTCTGTAACTTTTATTTGTTGAATTATGCGTAGTTGGTTTTGATCACTGCTGTTAGATAGTTTTCATGGCAATAATATGTGAATATATCTTTATGATATGTTTTAGATTTTATTTTTCCTTTATCTTCTCGGATTAGATTTGCATAAATAGGTGCATTGGGTTGATGATTAATATACACAAATATTCTCCCATATTCTGTGACAGATGCTTTTATTTTCCTCCATTCGAGACTCAAATAAAGGTGCTTTTGTTACCCTGATATTAGGTTGAATTTGTTTTGTTGGATCATGCATTTTTTATTTATAAACATCCCCCTGCCAAACTACTGTCGCATTTAATATATTTTCGTTGATATCATAACAATTCTTTGCCAACATGATTAGTTCTTGTGTTTCTGCTTCTAAGTTTACAGAAGCCCTAACATCTATTAATTGCATTGCAATCGGTTGATAGGAAATAGACATGGTGCGTCAGATCTTGGGAGATGGTGTTGGAATAAGCATTCATTTGAAAGTTTGAGTTTAGTTGTCTCGACACTGAACCTATACTTTGGCCTGTATATGCTAATTGGTATATGTTTCTTGTTCTGATTGATTTTTACTACTACTACTTTTATGTTTCTCTTATTCAAGTACTAATATTATAAGTCATCTGATTCTTGTCTTGAGAGTTCGATCGTGCTGCTACTTTGTCAAAGATGGTGAATGTTAACCTTATTAGTTTTAAAAGATGTAGATTGTAGATACAGTGTTTGATGATATTATGATTTCAGCTAAGAAATTGAAATATATTTAATTGACCAAATGTAGGAACAATTTTCTCAGGTTCCAGGCAAGAGGATGCATGAAACTACAATAATTTATTGAGGTGTTAACTCATAAGTTATTATGACACTGGACGACTTCTTCACCTTGACTGAGATTAATAATGGGCTTTCAGCCCCTTCTCGAGTCAAGGAACTTGTGGCTGTTATGGTGAAAGAAAAAAATTGTACCTCGAAGAATGCTGCTGATTTAACAAGACAGTGGTCTGCAGTTGCTAGTGCTATAGTTGCCACTGAGAACAAGGAATGTCTTGATCTTTTTCTTCAGTTAGATGGCCTTGACTTCATCTCTAAGTGGTTGAAGGATGCACAGAAGTTTGATGATGGCAAAACTTGCAACTTTGTGGAAGAATCAATCACCCATTTGCTACAGGCTCTTGAAAAACTGGGCACGGACCATGAAAAACTGCTTGCTTCTGGTATCTGGGCTACCGTTCAGAATCTCCTTGTGCACAATAATTCCAAGGTTCAGGAAAAAGCTGGAGCACTGTTTGAAAGCTGGAAACAGAAGAACAATACTTCATCTATTCCTGGTGTTGAGAAAACTGGAGCTCCAACTGTTGATAATGCCGAAAAAACTGTTGATATAGATAGAGGTATTGGATATTCAGACTCTCCCAAGAGTGATGGCTCTATATGCCGAGAAAATTTTGTGAACACAAAGGGCCATGAATTAGATAATCAAGACCTCTCTAAAAGTTCTAATGATTGCGAGTTAGTTGTAAGTGCAAACAATTTGGACAAAAGCATAAATCCCCCAAGTGGGGATGAAGGACCTTTAAACCATGTCAACTCGCCATCGTTACAAAAATCTACAATGGAGTCTGCTCTATGTAGTGCAGTTAGCACTACCTCTGGGCCATGTGTTGCAGCTGTTCCTAGACAAGACACTCTAAGCACTCACGGTGAGGGTCATGACACAGAATCATCTAACTATACTAAGCAGCCAATGAAGATTGAAAGTTTGTCAGATAAAGTGGGTTTGCTTGAGACATCAAAAGGCAGATCACCTACTTCAAGTTCTATTGTGGTCAAGGAAATGAAATCCGTAACTGAAAGCTCACAAAAGAACTCCGCGGCTGTGGAAAAAAGATCATGTCATGAAGGTTTCTCATGTATTGACTCCAAGGAGATTGAATCTGATACAAATGGTGTCAAGCACAAAGATGATGGTTCAAATCAATGCAGAGCTTCTAGTGAATTCGTAGCAGGGGGCGCTAGTAATCATCATATGTTTCCAAGGTCCTCAAACAGTGAGAAAAGTTGGGGAACTCCAAAGTATTTAGGAACATTCCTTTCCGGGACAGAAGATAAAGGAAAGATGAACTCACCTGGGCTGCAATTAAGTCAAAATAATGTAGCAAATATTTTTACTTTTGGCAAAAAGATAATGGATAGAGGACCTGATCGGTCTGGTAAGAAGTCTGATGTGGAAATAGACTACGGGATTGTGGACCCTCTGGAAGTTGCTAGGCAGGTGGCCATGGAAGTGGAGAGGGAAGTTGTAGATTACAGGGAACCGAGTTGCAGTTCATCTGAGAAATTACCAGAATGTAATGTACGGCAGCCGAATAGCCCAGAGTATGTGAGTAAAAAACAATCCCATTCCGGTGAGGGCTCACCTATGGAGGTGGTAAATGATTCAAATTCTTCGGATGAATCTTCACCAAAGCAGGAAGTATCTGCAAGTAGCTCCAGACACCAAGATGCTGAGCAGACAAACGGCACACAAGATATGGCAACCTCTCAACTCACTGAGGTGGCTCAAGAAGAAGCCAATGAAGAGAAAGGCCTTTGTAAATTTGATCTGAATCAAGAAGTTTGTTCAGAAGATCTTAATCCTTTTGAGAATCAATATTTTGCACCTGTCTCTTTTGTTTCTGCTTCAAGGGCAGCAGCAGCTCCTGGACTGCCTGGTCCTCCTTTGCAATTTGAGGGGAACCTTGGTTGGAAAGGCTCAGCTGTGACAAGTGCTTTCCGCCCAGCATCACCGCGCCGAACGTGGGAAAGCAACAAGGACCCTTCCACTGGGGGAAGCAGTAGCAGTTCGAAACAACGGCAAGGATTTCTTGATTTTGATCTGAATGTGGCAGAAATCATTGACCCTAGATTTGGAGACATGACAGCAGATAAACATGTTCAGTTGTTTCCTACAGCTTCTTCTGGTGAATCTTCTGCTGAAGCGAGCTCTAGAAGATCTGAACATCTTGCACTGGACCTGAACCACTCGAGTGAAGATGCTGGGGCACTGTTAGATTGGCGGATAGGGCAGTTCTTTCCCCAATCACATCGCCAACATGGTCAGCCTGTTTTCTCAATGTCATCAAAGCAGCCTACAAGGAATATTGATTTGAATGATCAACCAGCATTCCTCAGTGATCCTTCCATTACTACCTATCTGAGGTCACCTCAGTCTGTCAATGTCTTTGGAGGTATCAAGCCGGATAACTCTGCAATATCGATAATGGGCAAGAGAGTTGAAGTTAACAGGAAAGAACTTGGTTCTCTAACTCCACAGCTAGCAAACGAACGAACCATGGAGCTTCCATTTGACATTAACCCGGGGAAAACAGGTAACTTTTTAGGCATTGGATCTGCTCCTTTTGCCCATGTACCAGGTTACGGTTATCCTGATATTGCATCTGCACCCCATATGCAATTCCCCTCAACAATATATGGATCTGGAGCGCCCATTCCGTACATGGTGGATTCTAGAGGACAACCCGTTTTTCCACAGATTGTGGGCTCTGCTTCCGCTTTGCCAGCTTCCTACACTCAACCACCCTTTATGGTGAACTTGAATACCTCCGCTCCTTCAAATGGGGTCGGCACGTCGAGGAGCAGTTTTGATGCCAATTCTGGTATGTTGATGGAAAACGGAAGTAAAGACCCTTCCGGGTTTGGACTTTTCCTAAACTCGGCTCAGGTCAGGTCTGTCGACGAGCAGCTGAAGCCCAATTCCCAGCCTACAATGAGTTCAGTTTTCGGTGGGAAGCGAAAGGAACCCGAAAATGGATGGGAACATTATCCTTTCAAACACTATACACCACCTTGGAAACAAAGCTGATTGTTGAGTCAGTTTGGGATTTGAATTAGGAGAAGTCAGAGCAGGGTAGTGAATCATGACTTAGTTTGACATGGCTGGGGAAGGAGGGTGTTTGGAAACCTAATAATGCAGGTGTAATTTGATTGTCTAGATGTTATCCAAGGGAATGAGATACTTGAACTGAGCTAGGTTTATACCTTTTCTTTTTTCTTTTTTTTTTTTGGCCTTTTACATTTGATGGGAATCACAGTCAAAGTTGTCATATAGGCTTAGTACTACTACTACTACTACTACTCATCTCGTAGGAGATACCCTCCCACATCTCTAGTAGTATGCAGGTTTTTTCATTTTCTTGCATTGTTGCAATGGATTCTGGAGCAGTAAATAATTCTGTTATGCTCTTTCTTTCCTTTTTTTTATGGATTTTTAAATGTTATCTTCGCTTTCATCTTTGCTCTTTTTGTGTCCTCTGCTGCATCTATTTGCCACTTCTCTTTGCAGCAGCATTGAGACTATTATGGATTTTTCGAACCCTAAATTTATAATATTATATATATTTAAAAAAAAGGATAAAGAAAAGAAAGGTAATAGTCCAGATGATATCAATCTAGGGGGTGATCTCGAGTTGAGTATGGTTAAGCTCGAGATCGACTCGGAAATTTTAAGTTCGTCAAATTTTTAAGCATTGAGCTCAACTTGGTGTCAAAATTGTCAAGTTAGACACGATTCGATTGAGTTCAAAAATTTTAAATTATTTTAATTTTTAATAAAATATTAAATTAATTATTATTAATAAATTAAGAATAAAAGTTTAAATTATATTAAATTCGATAAGGCTCGTGAGGTTATCTCGAACCAGAGTTTTATTCGGACTCGATTTAAGCTCGAGTTCAATAAGGCTCACGAGCCTATTAAAATCGAGTAACATGAAGTTCGAGCTCGATTCGATTTGTATCGAGTTGATTTTAAATTTTTTTTCGAGTTGATTTTAAATAGCTCGCGAGTCGACTTGACTTATGCTTACCTCTATCTTAATGAATAATCATACCTTTTATATTTCCTGAAAAAATATATTCGAAAAACTTTTAATGTTACTTTTATTCATCTGTTTTCTATAATATCATATTTAACATCCTAATATGTATGCATTTTGTGCTTGAATAATTTTATTTTTTAAAATTACTCAAACGTGTACTTATCAAACAGCTACTACATAATAATTAGGTTTTTTTCATAACCAATTTAATCCTCTTCTCTAAACTTCAAACAAACTCCAATGGCTATTTGAAAATTAAAAAAAAAAAAAAAACAGTAAAATAATGTTTTGTCAAATAAAAAAAATGCTAAGCTGAAATTAAGTATTGCATTTATGTTTGATTTTTGTAGTATATTTTAAAAAATAATTTAATTTGAGTTAGATTTAATTTTAAAAAAGTAATTTAAGTTAAATTTAATATATATAATTTAGGTCAAAAATAGTTCTAGTTATATAGATATGATTTTTTATATGATCAAATAATTTTCAATCCTTAAATTGATACTCCCTCCGTCCAACTTCAATTGTCCATCTTTCCTTTTTTGTTTGTCCCATTTAATTGTCCATTTACTTAAAATGGAAAAATAATACTCACTCAATAATAAAATACTAATTTCCTCTATCTCTACTCGCATTGGTTATTGTGCCAAAAGCAAAGTGGACAATTCATATGGGACGGAGGGAATATTTATATAATCTTTCGGGCCTCAAATCAAAAAAAAATTTTGGGCCTTAAATAGATAATTAAATTATTTTTTAGATATAAAACTCCAATAACAAATAGGTTTTACATTATCGATTTTTTTTCTCTTCTCTATTGTGATTATTCTTTGGAATCAATCTTGGAATTGGAAGGGGAGTCGGAAATTCGGATGCTCTTGGTTAAAGTTATAGTTGAAGACGAGATTAGGGTTTTGAAATCGTGATTTTTTCCTGAGTTTTGAAGAGGTAAATCTCCTTTGATGTTTTTTTATTATTTGATTTTTTTTTTTTTTTTGTAATGACTTGATTTAAGCCTTTATAATTTGCTTTTCGCTGCATTAATATCCGTGATTTTAATCTAATCCATAGGTTTTGCAACCTGCTAATTGCGGATTTGTGCGCACACTGCATTTGAAGACTTGCTGATGCCAGGGTAAATAACTTTGTAATCTAGGGTTTTGGTCGTTCATGTTGTTTGGCTGTATAGTTGCGTGTCGTTAATTTTCTCGGTCCTGTTTCTTTGATGGAGATGTTTGGCGTTTTGTGGAAAAGCCCTATGTTCGACAATTGTAATTGCTTTGTTTTTAATTTCTTTATCTGTTTTGTTATATGGTATCTGTCGAATTAACTGACGAAATTTTCATCTGTTGAATTATGCATAATTGGTTTTGATCACTGCTTTTCTTTTCCTCTATCAAGGATTTAAAAAATTGTCTTTGTTTTTCTTGAAGTTAGGTTGAATTTGTTACTTGAATTGCCAGGGCAATTTTTATTGTTACACATGCTTCTTTCGGTGACTTTTAATTGCGAGCATTGATTAGTTCTGGTGTTTCTCCCAAGTTTTCAAAAGCTCTTAACTACTACTGGTAGCATGTGATTGCTCGACATGAAATAGGCTCGTGACAAAGATCTTGTGCTGGGATTGGGATAACCATTCATTAGGATTCTCAATGCAGAAGCTAATTGATAATTGTTTCTTGTAGTGGTTGTTTTTTACCTACTATGTTTCTCTCTCTGCAAATACTACAGTATTATAATTCATCTTATGCTTTCTTTAGAGATTGATCTTGCTGCTACTTTTTCAAAGATGGTGAATGTTGAAGTACACTAAAATACTAGATTATAGATTCAATGTTTTACGCAATATGTGGGGTTAAACTTTCAACCATCTCTGGGGGTAAATTTTTTATTTTTTTATGTATTATGATAGACATGGGAGCAAATAGTTCTTCTCATCCTGTTCAATTATCTTGAGCTTGGGGAGTAATAGGACGCTTCTCGTGGTGGTATAAATGCACGTCAGTTTTTCTGGATTTGTTCTTAAAATTCTAAGAAATGATAACAGTTTTGTTGGGGGTTCAATGTGCCCAAAATCGATTATATTTTTTGGTAAAAATGTACGATTATCTTATATTTCTAGACAGCATAAGTGGATTTCTCGATTTATAAGTTTTGGATGCCAGTTATAGATCTGAATATACTTTGCTTCAGAATCAGGGTATCTTCCTCGATATGTACTTCATTTATGATTTTTTATTTTCCTATGAAATATGTGGTTGCATGGGTATGATAAGCTGTCATTGTTTGTAGGAATTGAATCTATCAATTTGTGGCATGCTTGATGTCAGCTCTATTGATAAATTGGATCTTGCATTCTAATGATTTGAACTAAGAAATTGGAATTTACTTCATTGACCAAATATAGGAACGACTTTTGCAGGTTCCAGAACCGAGATGATGCATGAAATTGCACTAATCCATCAAGGTTTTAACTCTTAAGATTTATGACGCTGGACGACTTCTTCACCTTGACTGAGATGAATAATGGGCTTTCAGCCCCTTCTCAAGTCAGGGAACTCCTGGCTGTTATGGAGAAAGAAAAAAATTTGGTTGCAAAGAATGCTGCTGATTCAATGAGGCACTGTTCTGCAGTTGCTAGTGCTATAGCTGCCACTGAGAACAAGGAATGTCTTGATCTTTTTCTTCAGTTAGATGGGCTTGACTTCATTGCGAAGTGGTTGAAGGATGCGGTGAAGTTTGATGATGACAAAAATTTTAGTAGTGTGGAAGAATCGATTATCCCCTTGCTACAGGCACTTGAAAATTTTTGTGTGGACCATGAAAATTTGCTTTCCTCTGGTATTTGGGCGACCATTCAGAATCTTCTTGTGCACAATAATCCCAAGGTTCGAGATAAAGCGGGAGCAATGTTTGAAAGCTGGAAACAAAAGAATGGCACTGCATTTATTCCTGATGTTGTGGAAGTTGGAGCTATAACTGTTGATATTCCTGAGAAAAGTGCTGATATAGAGAGAGGTATTGGACACTCAGAATCTCCCCCGAGAGACGGTCCTATCTGCCAAGAAAATTCTGTTGGCCCAAAGGGCCATGAATCAGAAAATCCAGACCTCTCTGCAAGTTCTAATTCTTTCAAGTTAGTTGAAAGTGCAAAAAACTCAGACAAAAGTTCAAATCTCCGAAGTGGGGATGAAGGATCTTTAAACCACGATAGCGCTTCATCCTTACAAAAATCTAGAATGGAATCTCCTCCACGTAGTCCAGTTAAAACTGCCACTGAGCCATGTGTTGCAGCTGTACCTAGACAAGATACCCTAATCATTCACAGAGACACAGAATCATCAAACTGTACTAAGCAACCCATGAAGATTGAAAGTTTGCCGGATAATGCGGGTTTGCTTGAGACATCAAAAGGAATGGGAAGTCTTAAGCTTTTAGGGGCATTCCTTTCAGGGACTGATGATAAAAGAAAGGTGACCACACCTGGGCTGCATATAAGTGAATATAATGTAGCAAATACTCCTTTTGGCAAAAACTCAATAGATAGGGGACCTGATCGAACTGCCAAGAAGTCTGATGTGGAAATAGACTATGGGATTGTCGACCCTCTAGAAGTTGCTCGTCAGGTGGCCATGGAAGTGGAGAGGGAAGTTGTAGAATACAGAGTACCAAGTTGCAGTTCATTTGAGAAATTACCAGAATGTAATGTGCAGCAGCCAAATAGCCCAGAATCTGAGAGTCAAAAACAGTCCCATTCCACCAGTGAGTGCTCACCTAAGGAGGTGGTAAATGATCCAAATTCATCAAATGAGTTTTCACCAATGCAGGAAGAATCTGGAACTAGCTCCAGACACCAAGATGCTGAGCAGACAAATGTCGCCCAATATATGGCAATGTCTCAACTCACTGATGTGGCTTACGAAGATTCCATTGAAAAGAAAGCCCTTTCTAAATTTGATCTGAATCAAGTGAATAGTTCAGAAGATCCTGATCTTTTTGAGAATCAGTTTTTTGCACCAATGTCTTTCGTTTCTGCGTCAACAGCAGCAGCAGCAGCTTCTGGACTGCCTGGTGCTCCTTTCCAATTTGAGGGGAACCTCGGCTGGAAAGGCTCAGCTGTAACAAGTGCTTTCCACCCAGCATCACCGCGCCAATTGCAAGAAAGCAACCAGGATCATTCGACTGGGGGAAGCAGTAGTAATTCAAAGCAACACCAAGGATGTCTTGATTTTGATCTGAATGTAGCTGAAAGCATTGACCGTAGGCTGGGAGACATGACCGCAGATGAAGATATTCGATTGTACCCTACAGTTCCATCCGGTGAATCTTCTGCTGAAACAAGATCTGAACATCTTGCACTGGACCTGAACCACTCAAGTGAAGATGTTGGGACACTACAAGATTGGCCGATAGAGCAGTTCTTTCCCCAAGGATATCAGCACCATGGCCAACCTCTTTCTTTTATGCCATCAAAGCAGCCTGCATGGAATATTGATTTGAATGATCAACCTGCATTCGTCAAAGATCCTTCCGTTACTACTTCTTCAAGGGTATCTCAAACTCTCAATGTCTTTGGAGTTGTCGAGCCAGATGAGACTGCAATATCCATAATGGGCAAGAGATTTGAAGTCAAGAGGAAAACACATGGTTCTCTAGAGGAAAGAACCCCAGAGCCCTCATTTGACTTTAACAACCACCTCTTTGGCATAGGGTCTGGGCATTCAACAGGTTATGGTTATACTAATATTGCACCTGCTCCCCCTATGCCTTTCCCCTCAACAATGTATGAATCTGGAGGGCTCATTCCTTACATGGTGGATTCCATAGGACAACCTTTTTTCCCACAGATCGCGGGCTCTGCTTCAGCTGCATACACTCAGCCACCCTTTGTGCTGAACCTGAATACCTCTATTGGTACGTCGAGGAGCAGTTTTGATCTCAATCCTGGTTTGTCATTGGAAACTGGAAGTAAAGACCCTTTGGGGTTGGGACTCCTCTTGAATTCGGCTCAAGAGCAGCCGAGGCCCAGTACCCAGCTTACGATGAATTCAGTTTCTTGTGGGAAGCGAAGAGAACCGGAAAATGGATGGGAGCTTGATCCCTTCAGACATTTTACACCACCTTGGAAACAAATCTGATTGATGTGAGAGATCCTTTTAGTTTAGCTAGCAGTGTGAATCATGACTTCAGTTTTACCCATATTGACATATAGTTGGGAGAGAGATTCAAGAAACCAAATAATGCTCGATGGAAAATGGACATATAGGATTAGGATTAGTACAACTCTCATCTCTTAAGACATATACAGTAGTAGTTTTCAGGTATTCACATTCATGTTTTCCTAGAGCTGTACATAAACTCCTTTTTGTTTTGCAATTTTTTGAAATTAATGCTATTATCATCTTGCTCTTTCTTTGTCAGGCTGCTTCATCTCTTTGGTTATTGCATAAAAGATTTAGTTTTGTGGATTGGTTATATTTTACAGTTTATCTTTTAAATACTGTGACGTAATAATCCTATTGTATTTCATAACTATTTTTTTACTCGATAAGAGTTGAGATTAGTGAACTAGTTTCTTTAACGAAAATGATGTATTTCTTTGTTACAAATAATGTAATTTTTAAAAATAAAATGATGTATTTAACTTATTGAAATGATGTATTAAGGTTCGTCTCACAATTAATAAAATTGGTGAGACCGTCTCTCAGGAGACAAACTCTAATAATAATAATAATAATTTTCCATTCTCAATTAGAAAAGATCCTAAATTGAGAATTTTGGTGATCTTTTAGTTTTAAATTAAGATTTAATTTTTTAAGTTTTAAATTGATAATAAACTAGCTTTCTGAGTTCTAAACAATACTCCTAATAATAATTACTCTTGAAAGAGGTACCATGAGGTAAAATTACATAAACATTGTTTTCTTTATATATTAAAAAGTGAGAAATATATTTCAACAAGTCAGGATGGCCGAGTGGTCTAAGGCGCCAGACTCAAGTTCTGGTCTTCGAGAGAGGGCGTGGGTTCAAATCCCACTTCTGACAAATATTTTTTTAATTTTTTTTAAAAAATAATTCTAAATGTCACTTTGACTGAGCAATTTGGTTTTGAGACAAATATGTTGATGAGGTTACAGATGGGCAACTGGAATTAAAAGTAGAAGAAAGCATGTTTATCTTTTGTATGGCAAGGAAGCTGCTATATATATTAGTGATGTAGATATATATACACATACATCTACACAGTGACAGATGCAAATCCAGATAATAAAGTTCAAATTCTTGACCACTTTCCTTTGTTGCTAAAGGAAAACAAATAAGTTTCTTTTATGATGCGGCTATCCTATCAAGTGTGGCAAGAAATGTCAAAGAAAGGGAAGGATTCATGAAAGAGAAACCAACATGACTAACACCCCAGAAAAACACAGAGACACACAATGTGGCAAAAAAGTGATGGTGATGAAGAATATTGTTGGAAGATTTCAACTTTTACAATGCATTATCATCTTCCAACTAAATGAAAAAAAAAGGGACCTTTTTCATCATCATCATCTATGCAATAGTTAAAAAGAAATACGTGTGCATGCATGCACGAGTAATTTTCTTCTCAACTAAGTTATATCTATATATATATTATTGCCTTTTTTGTATATATTTATTAATTATTATGACAATGTTGTTTTGATGAATAAAATATACGTATCCAAATGAATTAATTAATCACCTTGATTACTTGACAAAAACGTGCTTAAAGATATTTAACATATCTTAATCATGCATATGTAGATATGAGTCAGACATAGACAGCTGAAATTAGGACATGCTAAACTCCTGGCTTAACTTCATATTATAATTAATTTATGTAATTAAAAACTCATTACTTTGAATTGGGAATTGATATATTTTTTGTGTGAAGGAAGAGGGGATCATTATGAATGCACAGCACAACACTATCAATCATTTTATTTCAGTTTTTGATGTGGAGTGTGAGTATGGGTTACGCTATAAACAAAATCATGACACACGTTGCCCATCCAACCCATTCCCATTCACATACCAACGAATAATCCATCGACACGATAACTAATATTTGTGAGTATCATAGAATTTATATTTTATTAATTAACGAGAATTATTATTTTTGAATAATTAATTCATCAATATAATAATTAATGTTTGTAAGTATAGTAAAATTAATATTTTATTGATTAATTGAGATTACTATTTTAAAAACAGAAAATGAAAAATGAAACTAATCGGCTGATGGAGTACAAAATTTTCTTCGGAATTGATGACATCAAAATTATTTTAATTTTTTTTTGAATATAGATTGATTTTTTTAAATTATCCAATGAAACAACAATACACAAGGATAACACACAAGAAATAGAAGTTATGGTATATAATTTCAACGTAACATAGTGGTGTTCACTACAAATATCATAAACATAAAATACTGAATTTTCAAAATATAACCTCTCCCTAACCCTAACTAGGCTAAATGAATATCAATCCCATACTCTAATAATAAATTCTAAAAAAAAATAAAAATAAAAATAATCCCCCCTCTCACTGCTCTAAGCTAAACCTCAAAGCTAAAACTACATTTCAATTTTAATTTTAATTTCAATCCTCCTTTTTGGAGTTCGTTCCATTATTGAACCGGTTTAGCATTTGTGCTCACGAAAACGGGCCGGAATGAATGCGACGAGCCCCTACCCATATTAAGCAAACGGGCCCCACCCGCTCAGTGGGGCCCCCATCTCCATAACAGCAGCTCAGAAAACATGATTTTGCAACCGCCACATCGCCGCCACGACAGCGACTGCTCCGCCCAACACGTGCCCCCACGTGGACGGCGCCGAGCTCACGTCCAATGCACCCTCATACACCATGTTCCCATCCATCCCCGAATTGCTGCCTCCCTCGGATCTCCCGCCACCCGACCCGGACGACGATTTCACACTGCACCCACAAAAAAAAATAAACCAAAAAAATGTGAAATAAAAATAAAATAAATTTAACGGATACTTTTTTTGTTTTAAGATCTGACGCCATAGCCGACCGTTACAATTCTGAGATTGGGCACACAGTTCAGAAAAGCTGCAGTTTCTCATCGAAGTTAACAATTTCAATAGTTTCAACTTTCAAGTAATGATGAATGAAGCAATATCTATTTTTGGAAAAAATTCTAAGATGATAATTTCAATTTTCGCTACTTTGAAATATGATGGTAAATGTGAAAAATGCAATTAATTATTTTCTGATTCCTCTATGATTATGGCTCATGAATTTTCAACAGCCTGGATGGAATAATGCACCCTCAAATAATTTCAATTTTTTAAAACCATAATTATTGCTTTTCCCTCAAGATTTTCTAACGTAGATAAACGGAAAAGATGACGGAGTGATTAGTAATTTACTAATATACCCCTGTGAGGAGAGGAGGGTGGATGATGCCCGAGGGGTGTATTGGTAAATTTACCTGGTGGTGGGGGAGGGGCAGAAGGTGATGATATAGTCGGCGTCGATGCAGGTGAAGGTGCTGGTGAGATCGTCATACGCGTAGCTGTACGCTTGCGGGCACGCGCTCTTGAACACCTGCGAGTACTGCGTCGGCTTGCATGCGGTGGGTGTGCCGTACGCGCCTCTGCAGCAGTACTGCTCATCACCGAACGCCTCGCACGCGCTCTTGCACGCCACGCCCTCGCCGTCCGCGCTCGTCACGCGCAGCTCGGAGGGGCACGCGCCGTTCAGATCCGACACGCACTCCGCCTTCGTGCAGTTGGTGCCGGAGCCGCCCTGCGGAACCACCAGCATCGGGAGGTTGTATCCGTCGACGAGGCTGAGGTCGTAGAAGTCCTTCCCGGCGTCGCCGTCGAGAGTGAACTCCGCGAGCGTGGCGGGGGGTGCGGCGCCGCCTCCGTCGCATTCCAGTTTTCCGGAGCCGCAATCGCCGGTGATGCAGGAGAATTTTCCCGTGGAGTCTTCGGAGCAGTGAGTCCTACCCCAGAACCGACCTCCCCAGGACGGCGGCGCATTGATGACTTTGGAATCGCCGGTCTGTAGCACGAAGCCGGTGGTGGGGAGCGGCGTGATTCCGGCGTTGGACAGAATGCCCGGCCATACTGTGAACTGGCATTTGTTTACGAAGGTGAATGTGGCCGATGAATAAACTTCTGAAACAAAATTGAATCGTTAGAAATCATCAACAATGATAGATTTGTCTTTTTCCGATGAAGAATCAGATTTTAGTAAAATTTACCTGCTATGAAGGTGTTAGAGAGAATTAGTAACAGAATATGGAAGCTAAGCTTTGCCATTATATGTTAGAGAAGAAAAGGAGAGAGAGAGGGGTTCGTTGCAGAGATGGTGGCGGAGGTGTATATATAGAGGCGAAAGGGAAGCAGTGAAGCAGCCTATATTTGTGGGCCATAGTCGTGAAAAGGCGGTTCCTTTGCATTTTTACATTGAAAAAAAAAAAAAAAACATTTTTGAATATAAATATTAACTTGTTGCTGTTTATGATATTAACTATTTCAATATTAATAAACGTTTTACATGAATTAGTGGATAATGTTGGGCTAAAATGGATCACCAAAAGT
>JAPKLW010001298.1:199781-214176 GCA_026898455.1 Plectranthus barbatus
GCATAGTAAAATTTAATTACATAATCTAACGAAAGAAAAAAAAACTGAAAAGATGCATTAATAATTGTTCATACAACTCCAAAATAAATTAATTCAAAAGAAAAACATTATCTACGTATTTAGCAAAAATTGAATAAATATAACTAAATTATTATACATATTTGCCGATGCAAATACATTGGAAAAGAAAACACATAGCAACTTTAATAACTTAATCATAGTGGAAAAGAGAAATAAATATGCCATCAATTTACGATACATTAGAGATTAAAATGCAAAAGTACCTTCGGACTTGTCTTCTGGCTCTTAATTCTATTTCTTTCGTTGACGTGGGAAAAATAATATTGGGTGTAGGGTTATTTATACTAGTTTATCTAGGGTTTCAAAAGATCATGAAAATTTTTAAATGATATGATATGGTTATCTAGGGATAATTCTAACCAAATTTTAGAAGATATGAAATTATCTTTTCTATGGATATATTTAAATTTTTTAAAAAATATTTACATGCCTAGGAAAATATATCCTAATTATGAATTTAATTTTATGTTTAATAATCTAGGGTACGACTTATAAGACATAATCACATAATATCATGCTTTAACATAAATTTAATAAAAGAAAGAGAAACAAACTTAAATAATAATTTAAATTAAATTATTATTTATTTCCGGATGCTACACACCTTCAATGTTACTATATGTTAAATGTCCCACATCTCGAGTTAGTACATAATATTCAAATATTATTCTTTTTATAAGTCGATTTTGTAAGAAAAATAGTGATGTTAACTTGGTAGGATAGTCAACCAATTTCAATAATAGGTCAAACTAAGCATATTATCAGTGACTTAAGGTTAAATGATCTTACATTGTAGGTTAAATATAGTACATTAAATGTTCCACATTTTATTTAGAAATCAACCATGCATAATCTTTATCTCAAAAAAAACAAACAAACATGCATAATCTCATTATACAAGTAAATATGTGTTAAAGTATAATTTCAATACATAGCTTGAAATAGTGGGTCGATGAGAGTGGAGTAAGCATGATTGTAGTTGACAAGTGTGGGGTGGATTGATTGTTGGTCGACAGAACTATGGGTCTCACTGTTCATGAAGACTGTGAGTCGAGTTAGAGTGAGTCTATAATTAGAGTACTGCGAGAGCTGCTAGATATGAAAAATATACGGTGTATCTACTACTAGTTTCATAATGTGGTGAGATTTAACATATTTAAATAGAATTTAGATAGGTATGAAATATTTTTACCATATCACTATCTATAAATATCCTTACTCTCATTGTCGGGATGCTTGAAGAATTAGGTGAACTTAAATTCGAACCACTGTAATTATTGTGCTCTTTATTTTCTATTTATTATTTGTGTTAGTAATTGCTTAATTCACAACAATACAAAAATAAGAAAAAAAAACCTTCAATTTATTGAGATGGAGAGAAGGGTTGATAATATTCTCCCCTACTCCGCCCGTTTCTCTTCTCGTGGGTTACCAGTCCCTGCACCAACAGCTTAATTAGCAGATTCGTGAGCTTGGCCTTTTGATCAGTGGCGGATCCACCATATAAAATGGGGTATAGTTGTATTCCTAAATTTTTTATTTATTATTATTATTTAATATATATTTTTAAATATTATTTATATATATTTTCATGTAATGCACGCCCAATTTAGTTTATTCATGCATTGTATTTTCAAATTCAAATTTCTAGATCGGGCCTCTATTTCTGATAGATGGTAAACTTCCTTCACCAGCCTCTGCATAGGTAATCACAATATCAGGTTTCGAACTCCTCCAGAAAAATGACTCATTCCCTGCAATTCACGACGAACACATATATATAAAAGTAGAAAAGCAAGAATGAGATATTTGATATTTCAGCTTCAACATACCGTATTTCTCAACAGTTTTGGTGTTGAATTATCCCATATCGACCATGAACCTGTGAATATATCACTATATAATGGTGAAACTCCCCTCTCCTTATAAGCCGATTTTGTAGGAGGAGAAATGGAGATCTTGAAATTTGAAGATAATAGCCAAGAATCTGGGGCTTGATATCATCACCAACTTTGATATGCATGCGCTTGGCTTCTTCCAACTTATATCATTTGGTCTTGACAAATCTTATGTAGTTAGGGGATTCATCTTTTATTCATTCCATAATGCCTCAAAGCCAAGATTTGATGATGACCCTGTTTTCAAGGAAAAAAGCCCAATTGGCGGTTCTCAGTCTTCATGTAGATTGCAAGAAACGTCCTGCGAATTCATCAACTGTTGGGTGTGGCAAGCCCATGTCTCACATCGGAAAAACAATGATGGGATTCCTTGTTTATAGAATCAATCTCTTTACTATTTCGTTAGCATTTAATATATTCTCTATTCCTTTTCCAAGGGTGAGAGTTTTTATAATCCCTACATTCCTGGTGTTCTAGAGTTACTGAATGATGTGGGATTGATTGAAGAAAGCGAAGGAGCTCGTGTCATCTTCATTCAAGGGAAGGAATATACAATTTGCAAAAAATGAAGAAATGTGCACTTGCTGGTATCCGATGATGTTTTGTGTTGAGAGGAAAGGTTTTGTGCTTATCTGACATAATATTATTATCATATATATAGTAATTATATTTGGGATCTCAAATTTTAATTTGTCTTCTAATAGCTGGCTTTTGTTTCTGTTGAAATCTTTCTGCTTTCTCAAAATTTTTTTTTCTTTTCTAGGCAGTACTGCTGTATACTTGTTATTTGCACATGCTCAAATCTGTTCAATTATCAGAAAATGATGAAAAAACATTGAAGAATTAAAACGGGTATGGCAGCGCCCTTCTTATATATTTGCTTTGTTGATGCTCAAGTTTGATTCGTTTAATAAACGAGTTTTCATTGAATTGAGATCCGAGTAATTCGCGAGCAATTTTAATTCATTTATAATCCTATTCATAATCCAAATATTAGAAACCAAACCATTGGCGTTCATTTATCTGAATCATTGGAGGTGGTGGGATCAGCAGAGGAGACGAGCCGACTCCTGTTTAATGCATTACCTAATCCGTGGAGGCTTTTTTATCACGTGATCCAAATACCAGGGAAGTGTCCATGATCTCATCTCTTGAATGATGGATAGAGTGTTATTGCAAGAGGTGTTTCTTTTAACCAAAGAAACCTTCATTAGCTTCCATTGGAAAGGAATGATGTAATGCCACCAAGAGGAACAAAGCTTTTCTAATTTTTTTTTTTTTTTTTTTTTTTTGCATTTTCTAAATTGATAGAGTTTGACAGAAATGATTATCCCCTTCACCTCAAATACATGATTTTTGTTTGGACTCTTAAGATCAGGCAAGGAGTCTAGTTGAAATTATTACACCAAATTCATGTAATTATTAGTCCTTGAATCGACAGCTTATCATAGACAAGTTTTGCCAACCTTCATTGATGTTCCACAATCATAAACTTGGATGAGTTAAAAATTATTGTTACCTATATAATCTACACACATTATTAATTACAAGATATTATGGGATGTAAATGAATAAAATTATCCGCGAGTTATAAAAATTTGTTCAAATTCATTTATTAGGACGAATTAAACTTGAATTTTATAATATTCGACTCATTAGTTCTTGAGAAAATTCATTAATTAAAATTAGTATAAAACTAATATTTTCATTATTTAAGAGTGACAAATAAAATATATATTTGTAGTTATATGGAAAAGTTAGATTTTAGTATAAATATAATATTAATTTTATAATAAATAAATTCTTCTTCCCTTAAATTCGTTTAAGCACTACTAAAAATTGAAAATTGAGTAAGTTTATAGACTTCAAAGTATTGCAAACTAAACACGTTAATCTTAAAACAAAAATTACTCAGCTCAAATAGTTGGATTATACCCCTGTTAATGAATTTGTAAATAAGTGAAGTAGATCACACAAATAATAACAGCCGATTTCATTCCATTATTTAATGTATATGTATTTATTTAATAAAGCATAGATCTAGATTAAACTATATAAAAAAAAAATAAAAAAAAAACCTGACATGAGATGGGATCGATGGAAAAACAATTCCAAATTAGTAGAAAGTAGAAACTTAAACTAGAAGAGACAATCTCTAACCCGACACGACAACTCAACACAAACTTAATACGAAAAAAATAGGTTGGGTTAACCCATTTAATTTTCATATCAATTTTAGGTCGAACTCGCCCAACCCATTTAATTTTTCGTGTTGAGTTCGGGTCAATCTCGGGTTGACCCGCGAATCCATTTGACCCACCAGTAAAATTAATTAATATTATTATTTATGAAATATAATTATATAAAATTTTCATAAATAAAAAATATCCTAAACCTAATTTTTTAAATAATTAAAACAATTTTTTAATTCTTTAAAATAATTTTTTTAAATTTTAAAATTATTAAACAAGTTATTTCGGATCAATTTCGGATTGACACGAAAATAAATAGGTCGAGTTCAGTTTGAAATTTTTGACCCAAAAAAATATATGATTCAGGTTCGAATTAACGTATCGCTTGTTATTATCAAGTCACAACCCAACCTGCCAGCATAAACCCGACCCATTTGTCACTGTAACTGAAACCCACATTCCCCACCGCCAAAACTGTAAAAAGAAAAAATAAAAATAAAAAGAAATTAAATATGCATAGAGAGAGGGGGTGAGACAACAGGGTATCCCACCGTGGGCCCCACCGCCAGCGGTTCGATTGTCTGCATTCATCCAACCAACACCTTCCCTCCAGTTCCCCCCATCAAAATATCAATTGCTACACTCGTATAACTGCCCGCACCACGTTCTCTATTCACTGCAGAGAAAATCACGCCTCTCTCTCTATCTCTATATCTCTTCAAATATCTCTCTCCCTCCCTGACTTCACTCCTCGCTTCTTTCCAAGCAGTGAGTGGGGAAAATACTCACACACACACGCACACACACTTACACAGAGAGAGAAGATGAGAGAAATCCTGCATATCCAGGGCGGCCAATGCGGCAACCAAATAGGCTCCAAATTCTGGGAGGTGATCTGCGACGAGCACGGCGTCGATCCCACCGGCAGGTACAAGGGAGACGGTTCCGAGGCGGACACTCAGTTGGAGCGGATCAATGTGTATTTCAATGAGGCTTCCGGAGGCAGGTACGTACCGCGAGCCGTACTCATGGATCTGGAGCCTGGCACCATGGATTCCATCAGATCCGGTCCCTACGGCCAGATCTTCCGCCCCGACAATTTCGTCTTCGGCCAGTCTGGTGCCGGCAACAATTGGGCCAAGGGGCATTACACTGAGGGCGCGGAGCTCATTGACTCGGTCCTGGATGTTGTTAGGAAGGAGGCGGAGAACTGTGATTGCTTGCAAGGTACTTGGAATCAATTAGTTCAATTTCTACTTGCTGCAATGTCTGTGAATTAAGTAGAATTTGAGTGTAGGGGAAGTAATATTGATATGCTGTGTGCTTGTGTTGTTCTTCTGTTGCGATTCCGCTCTGTTTTGCTCGATCTATTGGAATTGCGTGAGAATTGATGCTTTCGTTTGATAATGTCAGTTCTGCTGTATGGGCATTTTGAATGAATTTTTACATGCGGTCTTCATTCATATTCTGTATTGGCAACTTGGGGTATGTGAAACAAGTCATAATGTTACTGGGCAACGAGATCTAAGTATAATGATATGATGATAATGCTAAGTGTGATTACTGGTTTGTGTATATTTTTTCACTAGTCGTAGGACTGATCTGAGTTTTTGTGACTTTCTGCATTCATAATGCTTATTTTGCATACAATGAAGCGTCATTTTTGGTCCTTTTTACAAAAACTTCACATCATAAGCATTTCGTGTTTTGTTTGGGTATAGTTATGTTTGCTTAATTATGCATTCCAATCTGCCGACAGTTTTCACTGGCAATCTGATAATTATTAGTGAAGGAACTTGATGGTCCCTTGTACTAATTGTGGTGAAACTGTTGCCACCAACCTGATGGGATCCTTGCTTTTTCTTGTTTACTTTGTTTATGAAATTTATATTTTGGGGTTTCATGGTCAATCATTGGACATCAATGAGATGTCCCCGTCACTATATTTTTTAGAAACCCTCCTATTGCCTAAAGATCTAATGAATTCAGTAAATTATACATGATCTTAGATTTTCTTTGTCATGTTAAGTTAGAATGCCCTTTTTTACAACATTTGAAGTGTATTTTTGTTTTTGTTTTATACATGACCAATCCTTTTGTGGATTTAATCTGGCCAGGATTCCAAGTGTGCCACTCACTTGGAGGTGGTACCGGTTCTGGCATGGGTACCCTTTTGATTTCGAAGATCCGAGAGGAATATCCAGACAGAATGATGCTGACCTTTTCTGTTTTCCCATCACCTAAGGTTTCCGACACTGTTGTTGAACCATATAATGCTACTCTCTCTGTGCACCAGTTGGTGGAGAATGCAGATGAGTGCATGGTACTTGACAATGAAGCTCTCTATGATATCTGTTTCAGGACTTTGAAGCTCAGCACTCCTAGCTGTGAGTATCTCATATAAAGAATAATATACCATAATAATGCATTGAACATTTCAAAGTAAGCTCATTAATGGTCGTTTGTTGGTTTTATCCTTGCAGTTGGTGATCTGAACCATTTGATCTCTGCAACCATGAGTGGTGTAACCTGTTGCTTGCGATTCCCTGGTCAGCTGAATTCCGATCTCAGGAAGCTGGCAGTGAATTTGATTCCATTCCCACGTCTCCATTTCTTCATGGTGGGCTTTGCGCCACTCACCTCCCGCGGATCACAGCATTACATATCTCTAACTGTCCCTGAGCTAACCCAACAAATGTGGGACTCAAAGAATATGATGTGTGCTGCTGATCCTCGCCATGGGCGCTACCTGACTGCCTCTGCCATGTTCCGCGGCAAAATGAGCACAAAAGAAGTGGACGAACAGATGCTAAACGTGCAGAACAAGAACTCTTCGTACTTTGTTGAATGGATTCCAAACAATGTTAAGTCCAGCGTGTGTGACATTCCACCCACAGGACTGAAAATGTCGTCTACTTTTGTTGGGAACTCGACATCGATTCAGGAAATGTTCCGGAGAGTGAGCGAGCAGTTCACTGCCATGTTCAGGCGCAAGGCCTTCTTGCATTGGTACACTGGGGAAGGCATGGACGAGATGGAGTTCACTGAAGCAGAGAGTAACATGAACGACCTGGTGGCTGAGTACCAGCAATATCAGGATGCGACTGCCGACGAAGAAGAAGATTACGACGAGGATGGTGCTGAAGAACAGTATGATGCCTAAAAACAGTTCCTATTTTTCACTGCTTATCTGTTTGTTTGTTGGGAATTCATCCTTCATTTTTTCTATGCGTTGTTTGAACTCACCCATCTTATTGGCTTTTGTTTGTTGATATTCAAATATTGAAGTGCTTTTTTTTTGTTTGTTTCGCATGCTGGTATATATATTCTTCACAACTAATATCTCCTCTATAACTAGTAATTATTCATATTCATTAGCTCGTGAGCAAACTTGTTGACCGAAATTAGGAGTGACAATTTTCTATCTTATCTGATTGAGGTTTATTGGATATGGATCTTTATCGGATATTTATTAATAAAAAAATATTTTATTTATTAATTTATATATAATAATTAATAAATTAATTTTAATATATTAGTTTAGTATTAAAGTTTTTTCAAAATCTCAAATCTCTTTATTCTTCATTGTCTTAAATTTTTTTTCATTCATCACCAAAAATATATTTATTTATTACTTTTTGTAATATTTATTTTCTTCATGCTAATAAAATAAAATAATTTTCTTTATTTTTATTTATTTTTGTTCTCAACCATAAGATTTCAATAAAACTTTATCAATCTATGAACTAGGTGATGAGATCTTGAACTTAAATATTGATGAAAGCATTCTTGATTTCTCTAATGCTCATTGTCTCAACACTTGCAAGTTTAATATTTATGTATATTTTTTCAATTGTTCGGTCCATTCTTTTTCATTTACTATAAAAATAAATTTATTTTTATCTTTATTATAATTTTTATTATTTATTTTCTTTATACTAACAAGATTTAAGTTTTATATGTTAATTTAGTATGTATTTTGAGATGCTTGATTGAAGATTTTAATTTTAAATGAATTAGTTGCTGTATTTATTTGTTCAGCACAAGATTTAAATAATCAAATATGAATATTTTTTATTATCTTATCAATTCTTATTGTATTATAATTGCATTTTTTGAAATGGATTCTTATCGTATCAATCAGATTGGATCCTTATCGAATTTGTCGGATTATTAGGATCGGATCCTTATCGGATTTGCGCGGATACTTGTACCTTTTAAAATCTAAAAAAATAACTTGAACCACTATACTAAAGCCGTTTTCTCTACTCAAACCATGAGCCAAAAATATCTCATTTACCTACTATTACACCTCTTCAAGTCTCAATGCTTGTCCCTTTAGTTACACCAGCAGCCAGCAACTTTCAACAGCAACTCTTTAGCAGAGACTTTCTTCATATGTGCAGCACCTTCAGTAGCAACATATATTAGCATTTCAACACTATCTCAAAGTTGCTACAACTACAAGTATAATCAAATGATCTGTAATAAGCCACATTTTAATAGAACAAGAAATGATAAACTTACCTCGTAAATCTGCCAATTTCTCTCTGTTGTGGTTAGGCTCGAGCTTGAGTTTTGGACAACAGTCTACTGTGACATCTCTCTCTGCTGATGGAAATAGGTCACTCCCAATACCAACCAGCTCAGGCAAGTGACGAAGTACTAGTGTTTTCAACTGAGGAAACAAGAGGGAGTCTTCATTATTCCCCGTTTTGTCTACTCCAACGACTGATTCGAGAGACTCGCAGTCTTCAATAATGAACTTTAAGCTTGTCAATGGAGGACTACGTCCTTTAATGAAAGACTTGAGATCTTCTGCAGATGGGAAGTAGAAGTGGAGATAACTCAACATCTTCAACCTGCAAACATGAGTGATTACTTTGCTAGCAATCTCCTTCCAACGCTTATCCTCAGGGTGCACGACTATGCTCAGTGCCTGCAGTGCTTCCAGCTTAGATATAAGCTCGGGTGACATCAGCTCGGATGGAACACGACCATACCCGCTTCCATAATCAGGTCCATAAAACGACAGGTGCAATTGCCTTAGCAGTGTTAGCTCCCCAATCTCTTCCGGAATGCTGTAAAGTTCACATCCCAAAACATCGAGCACTTTCAGATTCTTGAGATTCTTAATATCGACAGGCAGGCTGTCTAGGCAAAGACAACCTTTTAACAGAAGCACTTGGAGGTTTGCTAGTGCGAAAAGCGAGCTAGGCAGTTGTCTGATTCTTGTGTGGGATAAGTCAAGAAAAGAGAGAGCTGGCATTTGGCTGAAAAACGAGGAAGGGATTCGAGTCAGGCTGTTGTTTCTCTGGAGGAACAGAAGGGCAAGGTTAGGGCAAACTGGTGTCTCATCCAGGAAAAGATGCTGATTTTTCTTCTCCATCAAATAAACAGCAACAGCTTCACACCATTCATCAGCTGTTGGCATCTCTTCTGATGTGGGACCACTTCTATTCACAACGAAATTTCTCTGCTGCTGATCGAGTTTCTCAGCATAGAACAAGTAATATATAATTTAAGTATTATAGATAAAAAAAATATTATATATGTGTTTATTTTAAATATATAATGTTTTTTATCTGATAATATTTAAATTATGAATCAAATTCAATAAATTTTGTGTTTTATGTACTTTTATTTATTTTATTAAATTTATATATATGATTTAACGTATAATATAAAATTGAATTATATTATAATATATTAAATGTAATACCAATGAATAAGAATTAAATATATTAAGAATCACTAAAAAATACTAAACTATATAACATTGCTAATTGTATCTTAATATAATAAAATAAGACATTACACATAGTATATATGGGTCGCATCAATTTTAAAGCAATACAAGTATAATGCTAAAATAAATACAAATATAATTTTTTGATAAGTTATTTTTGTAAAAAAAAAAAATTATTTTTATAAACTTTGTGTTTTATTTAGCTGCTTATATTTTTATCAAATAATTAAATAAGATATTAAATAAATAATTCGTCCAACAAATGGATGTAAATCTAGTAACATAATTTTTTTAAAAAAAAAAACACTAACCGGGAAAGGTCGACATCGCAATCTTCTTCTCCTTCAAATCAGGGAAAGGCACTAGTGATTTACGCTTTTTATTCAAAAAATTCCGCTGAGAAAATGGCGATTAATAACGAATGCTATTTTATGGAGTAATTTTTATTTGGGGTTTACGTTTGGAAATCAATCTCCTAATCTATCTATACCTAAAATCATAAATTTTTTATTTTACTCTCTTATAGAGAATCTTGATAAGGGCAATCAATATATTAGAGCTAATATATATGAATGATACGTTAATACTTTTTTTAATAGGAATAATAATATGGTTAATACTTCGAACCATTATAAATTAATCATGATCAAGAATTCATTAGCAAATAAAATAAGGAAACAATTGGTAATGCAGCTAATTAGTTTAACACACACATACCAGTGCTTCAATCTCTCATCTTTATGTGTATCTTAAGTTATTAGTTTCTCATCAAGCTTTTATATTTAGAGAGAAAAAGAAAGAAAAGACATACTATATATATATAGATCATATATTCCATTGAAATTCTAGTCCCTCAAGTTTTCGATCAATGTCTTTTTTTTTTCTTTTTTCTTTTTAACTAAGTTTTTCTTAGTTTATTTTAGATTCTTTATTTTTATTTCCTATGCTAAAGATGATTTCGATTTGGTGCGTTTCCAATAATTGAATTTTCATATAATAAAAGATTTGAACTTTATTATGTTGATTTATTTTTAACTTTTTATTATATAAAATATTTTTATTTATACAAATTTAAAATAATTAAAATTAACTATAAAAAAAGATTAAAAATAAACCTAGAACCGTAGAAATCTGTATCATTTTCCTTATAAATTAGGGCACAATTATTATTTTAGTAATTGAGGAGCTAAATTAAATCAATTTTAAGAGTTGAAAGATTAAATTGAATCAAAGTTGAACTAGCCTTAGCTGAGTTAGCTTTATGGGATAAAATTTTTAGGTTGAATTAGAAGGTGGAATAAAATTCTTATAATATAAGAAATTTGAAATAAAATTTTCAAAAACTCAATCTTTTGGGAGATATCCTAGTTTTCCCTATTCCTATTTTCATCTCATTTAAAATTATTATCAAGTCTCGAGTAATTCTGAGAATTGTAATATTTGTATGAAAAAAATATAAATAAATGTAGAGTTTGTGTGAAAAGAAAGGGAAGGATAAGATTACTACGTAAGTTTTAAAAATAAACTAACAGTAATTTATATATATATATAGAGTTGTGTTCAAATCTGAACTAAATGTCCTGAATGAACTATGAACTTTTCATTGTTGTGAGTATAATTGATCATTATAGTTTATATGATAGTTCATTATAGTACTTAATTATGATACTTCATTGTTGTGTGTGTATATGATACTACAATGAGATATCGTACATACAATAATAATCAATTACATACACAACAATGAAAGTATATAGTTTATTCAAGAAGATGAGTTCAGCCTAGAATGCACCCCTATATATATATAATCTATTTAAATAAGATTTTTATATATAATATATAAAAAACATCATCATAATTTGTGAAGCAAAACAAGAAAAAGCAAGATGGATAATATTAGGGGTGAGCAAAACCGAACCGAAAACTGAACCAAACCGTAAACCGGCAGTTTCGGTTCGGTTTGTATATTAATTTCAGTTCGGTTCGGTCTGGATTTTTTAAAACCGCCAAAATTCGGTTCGGTTCGGTTCGGCCAGTTTGGATTTGAATTTGTAGATTTGAACTTAGATTTGAATTGTTATTTATGAACTTGTGTATTTGGATTTATGAGTTAGACTTGTTTGTGGAAATTGTGGGATTATATATGGTGTATTTGGACTTTTAATGAATGTTAGAACATGAAAATGTATGTTGATTCAAGCATTTTGAAAAATAGGTGGAAAAAGTTCGGTTTAAACCAAAACCGTGCGGTTCGGTACGGTTTGGTTCGGTTCGGACCAAACCGCCCATTCGGTTCGGTACGGTTTATATAATCCTAGCGGTACGGTTCTGTTTGATTTTTTAGGATTTGCAGTTTGGTGGTTTGGGCGGTTCGGTTCGGTTTTCAATCTAACAAGGCTTGACAGAAATCTTAGAGAGAGAGAGAGAAGGCATACCATAATGCAGCCATCTCTAATATATTCATCATAATCCCACAATAAACAAACCTCTTTTTTCTTTTTTTTTTTAAATGTATATTCATTCAATTGATTTGGATTTAAGACAAAAATATAAGCAGAAGATAGATTAAGTACATGAAACATGAAGCTCTTGTTGACAGCAAACATTAATACATAGATTTACCAGAATAGACACACACTAGAGTCTGATGTTAAGTGTAATGAGAACTTAAATAATTAGCATACACAAATCAAATATATGTACCCATCTATCTACAGACAGCAAACCTAACAGAAATAACTAAAAATCAGAGGAGCTGCCAGTGGAGGTCAGACTATTTTCAGAGATGAAGAATTCTTCAACTTAGGAACTTTGAAGGAGGAGCTGAACAGTTTTGGAGTATCTGGGATTATAATAACATCAGTGGCTTTTCTCTTTGACCTACTACTGTTTCCCTGCAAACCAACCGGGTGCAGAAATGAATCATTCACCATTGGAACAAGTTCATCATGTATACTAGGTATTATCAACCATGACAGACCGTACAAGCATTCATAACAGACCAAACTCCGGCTCACTATGGTAGAAGATGGTGGGTTGTTGGTCGTGTTAAAAAGATTATAAGTGCATGAGTCTCTTCCTAGGAGCCTTTCCTCCAGTTGACTTATGAGCACTTGGCTTTGTGTGAGTGATCTGTCGAATTACAGACATGTGCTGCAGTGAAATAAAACTCCCAAATTTAGAGAGAATTTCTATGAATTTGTGGCAGAAAGTTTTGCAAAATCTGGGAAAGAGAAAGGTTTAAACAAGGACACCACAGAGAAAACTAGTAGAGGATGATGAAAATGGTCGAAAAGGACTTCTCATGTGAGTTTGGATTATGCAAAGCACTATTTCATAGACAGTAGCCACTATATGTGTTTTTCATACTTCTCCTACATCTATCACCAAACCTACTGGCACACACAGCAGCTAGTGTCTTTGTTTCGTTGGGAACGGGGGGGCATCACCACAGTCATCTTTTCTAGGCATTTCTTATTCCTAACAAGAAACAATGAATTATTTTCATGAAATAATGTTCTGCCTAAAAGCAACCAACATTTATCATCGTATCACAAGGATTATATAGTGAGAGTTGTATTTGGTTATATGCTATGCAAGGGCGTGAAACAGCCTTACGAACCACAGGAACAAGTTTTGATCATCAATGTACCGTTTTAGTAGTTTGTTGTGAAGGAGTTGATTCATTCTTCACTTTTGCAAGGCTCCTGCGAGTGGTACTACTATTCTTGCCTCCCCTGGAAGATGATCCAGCCTCTGCCCTACAGGGGCGAAGTAACGCCGAAGCTGATCTTGATCCTGATCTGGATTTCAAGATTTCAATTTCCTTCCTAAGTTCGGAGATTTCCTCGTTTTTTTTAATTGCTTCAGATTCCATCTTACTGATGCTGGCCTGCAACTGTTTATTCGTCTCGAGTAACTCATCTTCCCTGCTTACGAGTATCTGGACCTTTTCGTTTGCATTCTCAACTTCATGGCACTTCTCTCTTAATTGTTCCTTCAAGCTTTTCTCCATTTGATTGTACTGGTTCCACACAAAATTCTTTTCCGACAAGAGAACTGATATCTCGGAATTCTTCTCCAATTTATAGTTCTCAATTTCGGTTTTCAGCCTCCTCACCTCATCTCGAAGTGCCTTGTTTTGCGAGGTTCCCCCTTTATTACTGATATCAGTTGATGCATCCTGAGAATCACAAGAACAACTTGAACAAAAAAGCAAATTTCCACATTCATGGGTGAAATATAAAATATGTATAATGTAACGAACTTACAGTTGCCTCAGAACACTTATGCAGAAGATATTCACACCAATCTCTGAAGTCAGCCAAGTCATACTCTGCGTTCTCTGCATTCCACAGAGAATCAATCCAAAGATGAGATGAAGAATGAGGAAGAAGATAAAAATTTCTCAACACAAATGCCATTTTACAGAAATCAACTTTATCTGGGAAGGTGAAGAAGAGCTCATCATAATA
>JAPKLW010001299.1:2890-49807 GCA_026898455.1 Plectranthus barbatus
AAGGGAAGAAGGACCTGGATTTGACAAATTTTATTCTTGTGTAGCTAGGAGTTTAATTTTAATTGAACTTTTAGCCGCATCACTGTTTGCAACTTATGATCTTGTGGTGTGTTGAGATCTGAGGAACTGAGACCTATTTATAAGAAAATAATGGACTTCTATTGGGCCTGAGTTTTATGGGCCAGACCAGGGACCAGAATACAAATAGCAAATAAGGTCTATCAATTAATTAATTCTCATATTCAACCCATAATATAATTAATTAATTAATATTGATTCATTCCACCAGAGAATCAATATTGTCCTACCTATTTGCTACCACGTTTTGAGGTACGGGTTGCATGGGCTCGGTTTATCCCCTCATTTAAGGTTATAGACATTCGCTAATTAATTTAACCTCTGACAAGCTATTTAATTAATTAACATCTTATATTCATGAGTCAATCCACTCAAACCTTTTCACTTATGCTTGAACTTAATCAGCCTGCAGGATTTTAGCATCACGAACCTTTTGAGCTGCTCAGGGAATGTTATCATCCTATACTGGATGTGGTTACCTAGTTCCAGTACCAGACAGTCATACACAAACTGCTATTACCCAAGATACAGATATACAAGTTCAACCAGAGCCTTTCACTACAACTCAAAGTAATACACAATCTGCATATACTTCTGTACCTTCATATAGGCTTAGGATCTCATCAAGCCATAGAGATCTAGATTCTTTTAATGTCAGATAAAAGAATCGATCTCGACTTAGGTCCTTATCAATTTGTGCCCCACACCAGCATACCAAGCCATCCAAGATAAGATGCTTATTACTGCGTATGCTGCAGCCTACACCGACAGTTTATCCTAGAAATCCGATTCAGTATAACCCACAGGGCACAACTCCTCACACTGATAGACGAGACAATAGTCTCTAGTCCATTTCAAGTATATGAGTATGTGCTTTACCACGGTCCAATGCGCCTGTCCAGGGTTAGACTGGTATCTCGCTACCATGACTATAGCAAAGCCGATATCTGGCCTCGTACATAGCATTGCATACATGAGGCTCCCCACGGCCGATGCATACAGCACGTTCCTCATCTCATCTTTCTCCTTTTGTGTCACCGGACACTGATCCTTGGAAAGATGTATGTCATGTCTGAAGGGTAACAAACCTTTCTTGACAGTTTGCATGCTGAAATGGGCAATCACAGTATCCATATATGATCCTTGAGACAAGGTCAGCATCCTCTTATTGCGCTCCCGCAATACTTTTACCCCTAGGATGTATCCTGCCTCCCCAAGGTCCTTCATATGAAACTGTTCGTATAACCACCCCTTTATGCCCGACAATACTTCCACATTGTCGCCAAATAGGAGAATATAATCTTCATAAAGTGCAAGGAACACCACGCTTCCGCTGACACATAGACAGTACACGCAACTCTCGTTTGAACATTGTGAAAATCCACAGGATTTAATCACTTCATCAAAACGCAGATTCCATGACCGTGAAGCTTGTTTAAGTCCATACAGCGACTTCCTTAGCTTCCAGAGCAAATGTTCTTCGCATTTCTGCACATAACCTTCTGGCTGTTGCATATAGATGTCCCTACCTTATTCAAGGTACCCGTTCAGAAATGCGGTTTTGACATCCATCTGCCAGATTTCTAGGTCCTTATGAGCTGCTATGGCTAGGAGTATACGAATGGACTTAAGCATGGCTACCAGTGAGAAGGTCTCGTCATAGTCTACACCTTCTTTCTGACTATAACCCTTAGCCACCAGCCTTGCTTTGAAAGCTGTAATTTCACCATTCGCTCCTTTCTTTCTTTTTGTATAACCATTTGCACCCTATAGCTCGACAGCTATCTAGCAAATCAGTTTTCTGGTATACATCCATAGCCGTAATGGATTCTATTTCTGAATCCATGGTGATAAGCCATTTGTCTGCATCTTTATCAGATACCGCCTCGTCATATGTCCAGGGATCGGTATCATCCTGTCTGTTTTCCGGGATCAAGTCAGAGGACTCTCCCACGAATATATACCTTTCGGGTTGGTGGACAATCCTCCCACTGCGACGAGGCATATGAACCGTGTTTGTAGTTGGCACAATACGCGTTGGTCCCATACCATGCATTAGTGGCAGTGTTGGTATAGCCTCACCTATTACAGATGGATTTACCACTACACTGGGCTTTCCTGATGGAATCGCTTCCTTATCCTCAAGCTCGTGGAGGATAATTTCACTCTTAGATCTGTGGTTTCTTACATATTCGTCCTCCAGGAATCTTGCGTTGGTACTAACAACCACTTTCTGATTCTCAGGACAATAAAAGTAACCACCTTTCGTTTGCCTAGGATATCCTACAAACAGCATCAGCTTACACCTACTTTCTAACTTATCAAGTTCCTTTGTCAGCACATATGCTGGAGAACCCCAAACCCGCACTTTGTTTAAACTTGGCTTTCACCCATACCAGAGTTCCAGAGGCATTTTAGGAACTGATTTAGAAGGTACCAGGTTAAGCAAATAGACCGATGTCTCCAAGGCATATCCCAAAAATGAAATCAGCAAGCTTGCATAACTCATCATCGACCTGACCATTTCCAAGAGAGTTCTATTTCTTCTTTCTGCTACACCATTTTGTTGAGGGGTTCCCGGTGCAGTCCACTGGGATGTAATCCCGTTGTCTGACAAGTACTACAAGAACTTGTTACTGATGTATTCTCCACCACGATCTGATCGAGTGTCTTGATAGTCTTACCTAGCTTCTTTTCTACCTCAGTCCTAAACTCTTTGAATTTCTCAAAGCATTCAAACTTATGGCGAAGCAAATAGACATATCCGAATCTTGAATAATGTCAATGAATGTGGCGAAGTACTCATAACCTCCACGAGCTTGCGTGGATATTGGTCCACCTAAGTCAGAGTGGATCAATTCCAACACATCATCTGCTCGAGACTGACTTGCTTTAAAAGGTTTGGTCGTCATCTTTCCCTCTATACAGGATTCACAGATTTGATGCCGTACCACTTTAAAAGAATCCAAGAGCCCATCACATGCTAATCTTTTAATCCACTTTAGATTGATGTGACCTAGTCTCAAGTGCCAGAGATATGTTTGATCCTCATCAAGTGAAAACTTTCTCTTTAAATGATTATTATTATTGGATGAGTTTGCAACATTCACGGAAGATTTATGCATACAATCAATGATATAGAGAGAGTCAATAAATTTGCCACGATAGATAACATCGTTATTACCAATGATAGAAACTCCACTATAAAAAATAACTGAATATCCATCACTAAATAACTTGGAAACTGAAATTAAGTTCCGCCGAAAAACGGCACATATAAAACATCTCTCAAAATCAAAACATTGTTTTCAAAGCATAAAGTAAAATCTCTAATGGCTACTACTGAGACTCGCTCTCCGCTGCCCATTGAGATGGTAATCTCGTCATTCTTCAGCTGCCTTGTCGGCCTGAACCCCTGCAAAGTATAACAAACATGATCAGTTGCTTCAGTATCCACTACCCAAGAATGGGTAGAAACTGATGCTAAACATGTTTCCGTTATAAATGCACATGACGTACCTTGTCTACCCATGCTAGGCACTAGACAATCTACTTCACTTCGCTTGCGTTTGCATGGCCTGATGACGTCTTCTGCCAGATCAGTTTCATCTAACCTTTTAAGCATTTCCTTTGCATCAGCATCTGTCTTGTCAAAAGCTGACAAAGTTGGAGCAAATTCTAATGCTCTAAGGTCAGATTCCTCTCGCATCAAGGCTGAGAGTAACTCAGGAAGAGTAAACTCGCGCCTGGTACCGAGGGACTCGATGAAATCATTATAAGAATCAGACAGAGAGTGCAGAACAATGTTTATTTTTGCCCGCTTACTGACTTGTCCACCTCTCTTTCTATACTTTCTCATAATTCTCATCATACTGACGAAGTACGGAAGCAACGAACTCCCATCAGTCATCCTTTTGCAGACCAGGTCCTCCACAACATTATAACTGACAATTCGTCTCACCTTCCCATAGACTTTCACAAGGTCCCTCCATATCTCAACAGCAGTTTGGTACTTCTTGTACTTGAGCTTTAATTCTCTAGATAGATTGTTCATGATGAGTCTGCGGGCAAACTCATCAGAAGCTACCAATCTGTCATAGAACTATCGCTCATAGCCAGTACAGTTCCAATACTTGGGAGATAGAGGGTCCATGTAAAGCACATGGGCATGTTTTGCAGTGCAGAGTATTTCCATGAAGTAGAACTTCCATTCAGGAAAATTCGGACCAGTTAAAGGGTTTGATATTAAGAGGTTAACAATATGAATAGACATGTCTGAAAACATTAAATTAAAGCAGAAAATTAAAACATAGTCGCAAACAATTGAAACAATTAAATATTGAAACCTTATGATAAAACAATATTAATGTTTCCTCCAATTTGCCTAAGTATTACTATTGCAAGCCACACATGTGGACGTTTACAACAAAACACTTAACCAGACTGCATCTTTCAGTTCGAGTCCTTTAATTCCAATCCATGCCCGGATTCCTTAGACAAATGGAATTAATAATTGGAGACTAACTTAAGACCATATTATCCTACTGAGCAGGGACATCACAAATGAGTTATACTCTGGATAACATCTAAGCTAGCTTACCACCAAAGCCAACCCTCCCATATAAGGATCTACTAGAACACACCTGATCCCTATAATAAGGTTGTCTCATTTAATTCAATCCCTAAAGAACTTATGAAAATTCTCTACGCAAGCTACACATGTGGACGTTTACGCATGAACTCCCACTTCTCACATGAAATAAATGTTTGTTTTAAGAAATCCTATCTATTAGAACTTATGAATAATAAATTAAGTAAGCTACACATGTAGATGTTTACCTAATAAATTACCCACTTCCAATAAATGATCGCTTTGTGGAGGTCTTAATAAATTATAAGCTTAGTAATTTTTAATTCATAAGGTTCAATTGCACAGATTATTTTATGTAGCCATAATTATAACACTGCTAAAATTCTATCATGCATTGCATGAACCCCGAATTTATAGTTATAATTAATTACACAAAATAAATCACATAGCATGCTTCAAAGTTGTAAATAAAAGCAGTAAACGTGCTCCTATTATCTACAACATGCTCATATGCTGCGCAATTAATGTAAACACATATATCATGCGAAGACAGATAATAAAATAAATAAAAAATGTCCTCGTAGCCCCATGATAAAAAAAATAATAATTCTAACTATTACACGTTGGAATTATTTATACAGATCTTCGACTAGGCTCCCATTACTTGGACTGTGATCTGAATTTATTTTCTGAATCTGGGCCTCCAAGATTTGATCCATCAGAAAATTGGACAACTGGGCCAGTTAACCAAATCGCAAGCCTAGGCACACATTGTAAGCCCAATAGCCCGCGAGAACTTGGCCCGACGAGCCACCACCGGCGAACCACCGCCGCCGGCGACTCGCCGCCGCCGCGAGGGCTCTCAGGATCGTGCAACAGCTATGCACGCACGTGCATGGTTGCAGCCCGTGATTCAGCCTCCTCCTATCACCGCCCCGGCTTGCGCCGACCGTTGCCCGAAATGCCGTGCACCATCTTCTCCACCGTCGGCCACCACGACTCGCCGGAAAACGTGCATGGAGCGCGACGTGAGAAACACGCGCGCAACACACAAACCCTAGGCTTTACGTTGCCCCCCCCGCACACGAACCACAGCGCCGCACCGCCCCCAGCCCGCGACCCCGCTCCACGAGCCACCGCCGCACCACCTGTGCCCTGCTGACACCGACCGAAGGGGGGAAGAGCGATGATGGCGCTGCACGCGGGGCTGCGCAGGTTTGCCGCGCGCGCGGAACCTAGGGTTCCATCGCTGCGCGTGTGTGCCTCGTGCCCCGACCGCTGCAGCTGCCGTCCCGGCCTCCTCGCTGCCGCCCTCACGTCGCCGGCCCAGGAGCGCCCCGCCACCATCCTGGCCGCCTGTAGCCGTGCGGCCATTGCCGTGCCTGTGCGCGCGCGCTCCATGCTGAGACACTAAGGTTTCGCATGCTCGTGCCGCCGCTGCCACCGGTCGTCGCTCGCCGCGCGCCTTCCCGGCATGCCTGCCCTCGCCGACTGCCGTGCATGGCGTGTGCTGCCATGCCAGCACCATCGTGCGTTCTTGCGCAGCCCTTCGTTCTTCGTGTTCTTCATCCTCCGTTTTATAGATTTAATTTTTAAATAAAAGATTACATTGAATAAACCTAATTACAATTTAAAAAATTTGAATCTAACCACAGATTTATCTCGTGGGTGAAAAACGAATCCTTATAAAGGGGCGGATTAACCCGAGAACCACGAGGATAAAAAACATAAACATACAATCCATAAAACCCATGCAATCATTTAATAATAATTATCATGCAAATCATAGGCAATATTATTTTTTTCGATAGAGCCAATTAATTCAACCTGGCTCTGATACCAATTGAGGGGATTCGTGAACTGAATCACGAAGTCCATTTGCCAAGGATCGTTAATTTGAATATAAAAAATAAATTCCTATGCCTATGATTATTCCTAGCATGCTCCTATTGAATATTCATAAGGGGGTTTATGCGGAATACCTGGATTGCGAAACCCTGAACAACGAGTGCGCGGAGATTCCTCTTGATCTTTTCCCACGCACAAAGATTTAATTCCTAACAGATTGAGGATATAAATCTATGAAAATTAGTATGTAATTTTCGAAACAAGAAGGGGAGAGAAGAAAGAAGATAATCCTCCTGATCTGATCTTCTGATCTGTATCCCAACTCAATCTGAATACCTGGTGAAGATTCCCTTCAGATTCCTTGCCCGGTAGAGAAGCAAAATTTCCTCCTCGTTTCTCAGATCAATCGATCACCACAGCTCTCAAATTCCTTTTTGTTGTGTGCAACTTATGATCTTGCGGTGTGTTGAGATCTGAGGAACTGAGACCTATTTATAGGAAAATACTGGACTTCTATTGGGCTTGAGTTTCATGGGCTAGAACAGGGACTAGAATGCAAATAGCAAATAAGGCCTATCAATTAATTAATTCTCATATTCAACCCAGAATATAATTAATTAATTAATATTGATTCATTCCACCAGAGAATCAATATTGTTCTACCTATTTGCTACCACGATTTGAGGTACGGGTTGCATGGGCTCGGTTTATCCCCACATTTAAGGTTACAGACATTCGTTAATTAATTTAAGCTCTAACAAGCTATTTAATTAATTAACATCTTATATTCTTGAGTCAATCCACTCAAACTTTTCACTTATGCTTGAACTTAATCAGCCTGTAGGACTTTAGCATAACGAACCTTTTGAATTGCTCAGGGAATGTCACCATCCTATACTGGATGTGGTTACCTAGTTGTTGGGAAAATACTTGTAAATTACCCTTAGGATATTATTGTAAAAGGTTTTGTTGGATCAAACCTTAGTAGACGGTCGATCATTGCTGAACCTTAGCATAGCTTAGCAACTGATGTAATGTCCTGTATAGGTTAAAACATCGTGTTGTAATAGAATAGGCTAATTGAAATATCTCAGCAAACATCGAACAATGCTGAAGGCTGTCTGAATTAAGAATGCTAAGAAGATCAGCATTCGACAAACACATCCTTGACTGCTGAAGATGCTAGCAAATCAAGTCAGAGTAGCAGACAAAGCACTCGCTGTGCAAGGAGATCAAAAGCATGCTGAAAGAGATCCAGCATCCCGTAACAGCAGAAGCTCAGCAAAACAAAACAGAACGACTGCTACACCGCCATTCTGACCAACGCGTGACAATTAGCCATGTCAGAAGTATGACGGAAAAGCCTGTCCAAAAGCAGAAAAATCAGTAAATAGTTACCCGCATTTAAGGAGAAAGATCCGTTGTGTCTAAACGGATCTGTCGACTCAAACTTCAGAAAATTCAATATACGAAAGAATCCAAAAAGCAAAAAGGGCAAGAGAGCAGTCCAGTTGAAAGGTACAATCCAGAGATATTCAAAGGCCTTCAACATTCCGAGTGTCTCACTACGTCTGACATTCGTCTGAGTGATTCTTGAACTGGTTCAAGAATCTTCAATCATTGGGATCACTTTCCTTTTAAGAAAAGCATCCAGCAGTCAATTTCTTGTGAAGAAATTTATTAAGGTGGGCACTGAAGCCGTGCACACACGATAGTTCGGAGGGAACTCTAAACTCCTCCAAAGTAAGTGGCGAAAGCGAGTTTTACGAAGGTGCGCCCTTGACTCAGCCGGAGCTACACCAGGAAAGTTCGGGGTATCAGAAGATAGCCGTAAAGCAGACAGATCTTCAGAAGGCTGATTGCTTAACAGGAAAGGCAACTCTTTGTATACCGTATACTTTCTAGTAAAATTCTTAGCGATTCGGCTAAGGAGTGGACGTAGATCATTTGATCGAACAACTATAAATTGTGTGTTGTCTTGTTGTTACTGCTTTTCGAGCTATTATGTTTTAAAACCTAGTAACCACGTTACTAGTGTATAACTAAAAAGGTAACCTAAGAAAACCTTAACGAAAAATAAAGTTGAGAATAATTTAAATACAAGAAAACGTGATCTATTCCGCTGCACTTCGTGTGTGTACTTGATTGTAACCACGACGACTCTGATCAAAAGGGACCAACAAGTGGTATCAGACCAGGAGGTTGAAAAACCGACTGCTTCTGAGTCGCTTAGGACCTAGATCCTAGTCTTTCCTTGCGTCTCTTGTATTGACATTATACATAGCTCAGGTAACGACGATGTCTAATCACGCTCTCCCGAAGTACAACAAGGATGGATTTGAAACATGGAAAAAGAAGGCCATGATCCAGCTGCAGAGCATATATCCAGAGATGAGGGACATCCTAACAATTGGACCCATTAAAATCATGAAGGTCAACACTGCACCCCCTGGACCCGCTGGTGGTCAACCCAGACCTGAGATGGTGAGTAAACCCAGCTGGAGTTTATCGCCATGAAGATAATTATGGAATGTCTACCCCCCTTAATGTCCAACAAAGCTCTAGATTATGACACCGCAAAGGAGATGTGGGATTATGTGTGCGAAGTCTCTCAGGAAACGGAACAGATGAAGCGAAACAAGCTACAAGTCGCTGTGGACAAATACGAATCATTCGCCATGATTCCAGGAGAAACCATTCAGGAGATGGAAGAAAGGTTCAACACTATCATCGCAGAACTCAAAAATGTCGGCAATACATATGACAAAGGGGAAATGAATAACAAAATTATATCCAAGCTTTACCCCAGGAGTGATTGGTTTGTCAAGATGACAAGCATGAGTGAGAAAGATCTCAACAATATGACGACCGCTGAAGTCTTCTCTCAACTTAAGTCACATGAATTCATCATTCAGCAGTCAAAGAAAAATGAAGCTGTTGTTATACATCCAAATCCCACAAGCGTTGGAAGTCAAGAAGACGTAGCGTACTTTGTCAAGAAAGATGGAAACAAATGGAAATCTTCGAGGAAATCTCTCTACAATCAAGAAAAGTCCACACCTGCTTCTGCTACATCATCAAAGAAGACTTCATCAACTTCTACAGTTAACGATGAAGATAAGAAAATCGGCGAGCTGGAAGAACAGATGAAAAAGATACAAAAGATGATTCTGGAAGCAAAAGCCGAAAAGGAAGCAAAAGCGAGCATGATGCAGCACCCTCCTAAAAAAGGATAAGAACATGTTTTGAATGCAAGTCTCCTGATCACTTGAAACATGATTGTCCAAAAGTAAGTCCTGAGGAAAGAGAACGTTTGCGTCAGAGATTTGAAAGATGGGCAGTACGAGCTGTAACAAAGGCATTGCTAACGAGGACAGAAGTTCCAGATATTCCCAACAACGAAGAGGAATATTATCCCACTGATGAGGAAGAAGAAGCCCTAATGGTCTTTATGGCAAAAATCGTTGAAGATGGTGAACCACTTGCTGATGCTGAGCAATCCTTTGAATCGGCCTTTGCAGTCGACAATCAGGAGGTAACACTTATAACGAATACTTTATGCTCAGCACATATATCTGAATCAGAGGATTCCTTCCTAGATTCTGAGAAGATTATCTTACTAAACTCTCTTTAGAACTTTCTAAGGTATACACCTTGAAAGATGCTATTGTGAAAGATAACTCCTCGCTCAAACAAAAAATCCTAAGTCTGACCAATGAAGTCGAAAGACTAAGGTCTGATAGTGAGGAACTATCAAGACTTAGAACTGAATCTTCTGAACTCCTTGAAAGTTTTAAGAATCTTGAAAGGGAGAATACGTTGTTGAAAAACAAAGCCAATGAGAAGTGTGTCTGCGCATACATGACGAGTCAGGATATTTTGAATAACCTGATAAGCCGACAGAGGCGTCACGGTGATCGATCTGGAATTGGGCATAGTTGCAATGACAAAAATAATACTTCGAGGCAAAAGGAAAATATCATTTTTGTCTCTGACGGAAAAATATTTGATAACATTAAATAGAAGGATAAATTAGTTGTTGAATCCTCAAATGCTAGTCTGATTGCTCAGCAGAATATCAAACAGTCTGCTGAACCCAAGCAGGGTGTCAAGCACTATGCTAGACCTCAGCAAAAGGCCAAGCAGAATGTAAGATTTCAGCAGAGGTTCATAAGAAATGTTGAACAACATCAAAACTTACATTTGAAGTATGATAAGCAAAACTTTTCAGCAAACTCAAGGACAAAGGCTGAGCATCTGGTTTCAAATGCTAGGAAGCCAAATCCTATCCTTTCTCGGGGAAGAGACATTAAGAATTTCTCAATGAAACCCCAATATTATCACAACACACCACATAGGAGAAACACCTATGTGAGACCCGAGTCCAGATACATATATCATCAAAGGACAATGAAGGTAAAGGAGCACAACGCACAACCACATACATATCCACATCAAAAAATTGAAAAAATCAGCAAAATAGATCTCAAAGAAAATTCTTTGATAATTATCAAAATGTGGGTTCCAAAAGGGACAATGACTCAAGCTAATCCTCCAGGACCCGACTCGAAACGGGGACCTAAATCAACTTAATTGTCCTTGCAGGAACAGGATTCAAGAGCTAAGACATCAAACATGTCAAATGAGTGGATCCTGGACAGTGGTTGTTCTGCGCATATGACGGGAGACGAAGAATTGTTCTCAGACATTCAAAAATCGTATGGTCCATCTGTAGTATTTGGTGACAACAGCAAAGGAAGAGTACTTGGCAGAGGATGCATAGAGCGGAATGGACTAAGAATAGTAAATGTTGCTCTCGTATCCAATCTCAAACACAACCTACTAAGCATTAGTCAACTATGCGAAAACGGGTACACAATATCTTTTATTCATACAGGATGTTCTATAGCTGACAATGTGACAGGAGAAGTAAAGCTTAGAGGAATTCGAAAAGGCGGACTTTATGTGGTTGATTGGCAAAGTGGTCAACAATATTCATGCTTTCTAGCACTAAATAAAGAGGAAATCACTTGGTTATGGCATAAGAGGTTAAATCATTTAAATTTCATTAACCATCAACCTTATCGCTAGAAATGATCTTGTCACAGGTTTACCTCAAAACATCACGTTTCGTAAGGAAGGAATTTGCAAGGCATGCCAACAAGGAAAGCAGACCAAAGCGTCATTTCACTCCAACCAAGAAAAGTATACATCAAGCAGAATCCTAGAATTATTGCACATGGATCTATTCGGACCTGTCACTCCACCCTCAAATTTTGCAATGGTATTCTCATGGATTTTTGCGCGGAAGCCGGTATAAATCATGAGAGATCCACTGCTAGGACCCCACAACAGAACGGTCTAGCAGAAAGAAGGAATCGAACACTGAAAGAAGCAGTGCGATCTATGCTAGCCGATGCTGATTTACCTGCTAGATATTAGGGCGAAGCAGTGATGACTGCATGCTACACGCAGAACAGGAGCTCTATCAACGACCGGTTCAACAAAACTCCCTATGAAGTATATAACGGTCGTAAGCCTAATTTAGATTATCTACGTGCTTTTGGTGCAACATGTTATATCCATAATAACGGAAAGTCAAAACTTAACACTTTTTCGCCTAAGTCGGATGAGGGTGTACTTCTCGGATATGGTCACCCCACCCACAAAGGATATAGAGTGTTAAACAAGACTACTGGGATTGTGGAAATAACATGCAATGTTATTTTTGATGAATCTACTTTAGTGCGCAGAGCTATCAATGAGACAAAGGATAACAATCATGAGACTAATGATGTCAATGGTCAATCGATCCTGAATTGTCATGAACACTTACGATTTGACCCGACTAAGTCTATGAATGAATGTAATCCTGTTCAGACAAAACCAGGAGACCAGGCCAGTGATGCTAACGTTCATGTTGAGGCCAACCCCCAAAAGGATATTTCTAATTCGCTAGATGATTCAGACGAAGAAAATTCCAATCTTATCCGCGTCGCTGAGGAAGTCAATGCTAGTAAAGATCTTGGCAGAGGAGCTGCTGAGACACAAGTTGCTGAGATACCAGTTCCTGAGACACCAGTTCCTGAGATACGAGCTGCTGAGATACCAGATGCTGAGGCACCTAATGCTGAAAATTCCACTGGAAGAGAAGATCCAGACCATGATATTCCTATAACCGAAGGACGGGCTGCTGAAGAAACACCTCCTATTGAAGATCAAAATCCTAACACACAAGATGCTGAGAATGAAGTGGTCAATGCAGAACAGACAAATAATCTTGGAAGAAGAAGAACTGCTGGAGAACTAATCAGACCAGCATGGCTGCGTGCACATCCACTAGAAGATGTTCATGGAGATATCAATGACCCCATCTTGACCAGACAAGGATCTGCGATGTTTTCATGCTATCTATCAAATGAAGAACCAACTAAAGTTGAGGATGCACTACGTGACCCAAACTGGGTAAACGCTATGCAAGAGGAGCTTGCTGAATTTTCTCGCAACCACGTATGGGATCTGGTGGATAGACCACAGCACCAGAATGTCATAGGCATCGAATGGGTTTTCAAAAACAAGAAGAATGAATCAGGCTTGGTGGTGAGAAATAAAGCACGCCTTGTAGCCAAAGGGTACAAACAATGTGAAGGCATCGACTATGATGAGACATTTGCGCCAGTAGCAAGACTTGAAGCAATCAGATTATTTCTCGCTTATGCAGCGCATCATGAATTCTCGGTTATGCAAATGGATGTTAAAAGTGCATTCCTAAATGGCGAACTCAAGGAAGAAGTCTATGTTGAGCAGCCTCCAGGTTTTGAGAATGGAAATCAGGTCTATAAACTAAGAAAATCCTTGTATGGACTAAAGCAAGCACCTCGAGCTTGGTATGGAACTTTATCTAAGTTTCTACTCGACAATGGCTTCAAAAAGGGAAGGATTGATCAAACACTCTTTCGAATTAAGGACGAAGGAAGCATTCTACTCGTACAAATCTATGTCGATGACATCATCTTTGGCTCAAAGAATCAAGCTTTCTGCGAAAAATTCTCAAAGCTAATGATGAGCAATTTTCAAATGAGTATGATGGGAAGAATGTCCTATTTTCTCGGACTTCAAGTTCACCAATCAAGTGAAGGAATATTCATTCATCAAAAGAAATATACGCGAGATCTCATTGCTAAATACTGTCTAGAGAAATCCAAGAGCTTAAGGATCCCAATCAGCAATGCGTGTTTAGCAGATCTTGAAAAAGATGGAGATGCAGTCAATCCTACCTTATATCGAGGAATCATCGGATCTCTGCTATATCTTACTGCCAGCAGACCCGATATATCATATGTTGTGGGACTATGTGCCAGATATCAATCTCAACCAAACAAGACACATCTTGATACAGCAAAGCGAATCATCCGTTACTTAAAATGCACAGAAGGCTTAGGGATTTGGTATCCAAGAGCCAACAGTCTAGCTCTTAGTGGATATTTAGATTCTGACTTTGGAGGATGCAAAATCGACAGGAAAAGCACCAGTGGTACATGTCAATTCCTTGGTCACAAATTGATTATCTTGTTCAGCAAAAAGCAACACTCAGTAGCAACCTCAACCACCGAAGCAGAGTATGTAGCGGCTGCTAATTGCTGTCAGCAAATTCTGTGGATCCGACAACAACTCCAAGATTATGACATCTCACCTGAATGTGTGCCAATCTACTGTGATAACAATAGTACTATGTATATCACAAAGAATCCAGTACATCATTCCAGGACAAAACACATTGACACCCGACACCATTTTATTCGTGATCATCAAGAAAAGAAGGATATTGATATTCAGCGAATATTTACTGAGGATCAAATAGCAGATATCTTCACTAAGCCCCTTGCAGAGGTAAGATTTAAATAATTATGCATCAAATTGGGTATGATGGAACTAGATATTGCTGTGGATGAATGAGATATTACTCTCATTCTTTCTGGTTTTCTTGGATTTTCTTATGCTACTTCCAACATTTATGAAGAACTCTATAAAGTATGCCAGTCCAATGGCAAAATGACGAATATGTCCCTATCAATGCTTAGGAGATAAATTGATTCTGCTCAGCAAGCTATGAAAAATGAAGATGACTTCTATACTCTGTCTCGAAAGACAAACGTCAAGAGAACGAAATATTCATACATTCATCTTCAAAAGAGAAACATGTCCTCATTACAAAAGGAAGAGACGGCACCTTCGGCCAATGTACAAAAGGAAATACAAGATTTGTTATGGAGTTCATCTAAAAAGGCGACACAGACTTATAGGGATAGAAATCAGCCCCTTGAAGGTTGGATGGACCGTCAGCGATCTCTGGAAAGTACTTTTCCATCAACCAGCTGAGCTGCATCCCATTCCGTAGAGACACGAATGGATGGAGCTTGACAGCTTCCCTGACGTTCTTGAAAACGTATCCGGCCCAGTCAATGGAAGCAGCATCGTCCATGGCCATCATCACCTGCCAAATAGGTCTTGAGAAAAAAGGTCATAAGGTTCCTCTCCAAGAAGGATTTCATGGGCAATGCGAAATAGGACCCAATATGGTGTCCTAAGGCATGACGCAGGGATGTCAGGGCTGAAATCAAAACGAAGAGAATGACGCCACTTCTCCCATGCCAGCCATTCTGGAGCCACCTCCTCTGAAAGATAGTCCTCCACAGACAACGGACCTCCAGGAAGCCCGAAATCAACCGCAAAGGTGTCAAGGTTCCAATGAACAAGCTTGTTATGGAACGCCCCATAGATTGAGCCTGGACCTACATGGCATTCACTAAGGAAATCCCTCAACACTTCCTCCTGGAAACGATGAGGAGTAGCACACAGAAATTGCGAAAGTCCCCCCCACTGCAATGTAGATATGACCTTCACCGCCACATCACACTCATCTATGTAGTATCTATCCAGACCCGGCTCATCAAGGATCAGGTTACGTCGGATATCTATAACTCGGGGAGGAGATTTCATGACTGAAGAAAAGGACTCGATTATCTTGAACAAGAAGAAGATTAAAAGAGTGAATCAGGAAAGAAGGAAAGATGAGATGTTTGGATAATCTCAAACTCCGGTATTTAAAGAGGATTTCTCATTTATGACGAGAAGAAAGAGAAAAATTTGTCTGAAGATCGCAATGATTCATCCCTTGGAATACGAAACGTCGCCAATAAAGGAATCAACGTGTATGCATGGGAAGTCAAATCACTTTTTCCAGCAATAGGGAGCAAGGAGTATTGAAAAGTTCGAGGATCGCATCATCATATTATTATTTTAAGCTCTCTTTAACTCAGCAGTTCTTCGGAAGTTGCTGGAAATCAGAATGCTGAAAGGGCTCATCTTCTATCAGCATCCTTGAACGGATGCTAAGCAATAACATATCCCAAATCGAGGCGGAATGACTCAAAATTCAAACTTGATGGGACCCGATCAGGCGTAATTAATGCGTGCAAACGGCGGCACCAACTGAGGAGACGCCACGTTAGAAACACTTGAGTGTGTCTCGGAGCATGGGAAGCCATATGGAAAGACGCGTTAATTCTGAACCGTCGATCTAACTTTCCGCAGTTTTTCCCTCAACCATTAGATCTCACATTCAAATTAACCCTACTCTTCGCTCTGATCACTGTTCATTTTCTTCTCATCGTTCTGAAATAAAAAATCCCCAAACCAAAAGTCTCCATAAAATTTGAAATTACTCCAGACTTTCCCTCGCAGACATGGCTACAGACTCCCTAGCCTCATCTTCCCCGAAATCTACTAGTCAGGACCATCGCCCTGAATCCAATGAACCTCGTCCATTCAATTTTCCACCAAATTCTGAAGAACCCCTTCATATGCGACATGCACCAGGGTTCACTGGGATCCTAAAGAAGGAAGATATTGATGATTCTATATCATATGGTCAACTTGTCATGATGGCAAAAAAGAAATCCCTAGCCGGCCACTCAAAGGAACAGAGGCGTCTGGCTCAAATCATGAAAGATAGGATCCTGTACAAACGTCTTGCTGCTGAACATTTTTGGGATTGGATAATGGATATCCTCGAGAGCGAACAGGTAACCCAATACTTATCCGCTGAACCCATGCATTTTCATCCGCATATGGTTTCTGAATTTTATGCCAGAGCAGTCATGAGTAAAGATGGAAAATCCTTTAAAACTTGTGTTTATGGAAGTATCATTGAAGTAAGTGCCGAAATTCTTGCTAAAATTTTCGTCTTTGAAATGAGGGGGAACGTATATCTCAGTACAAGGTAACTGATTATGATGAAATGGAAAGACGTTGGAATTCTAGGAAGAAGCCTGGAGTACTAAAGGATAAGAAAGGTCATGTGATTACTTTCCGGGCTGCCACACCCATTAACTCCTTACAGGATGAATTTAAAATTCTAGCCGAATTGGTGATCAAGATGTTCCAATACGACGGCGGTTCATATTCTGAACTTTCTGCTAAGAAATACGCAGTAATGATGGCTCTCACAGATAAAGTAAAGGGAAATTGGGTTGAGTACTTCTTCGAACGATGGGCAGAACATGCCAGGAAGAACGATCACATGTCTGTGGATGGAACCTTTTCCTCAAATGTTAATTTTGGATTGAAAATAAGCAAGCTTCTGGAATTGGACATGCATTCAACGAAAATTGATCAAGGAGTAACGTTGCTCTCCACTGATTTCATTCCATTCACACGAAAAGCAGCCAATCCTCTTGATTACAAGAAACCAAGAAGGCTGACCGGTAAATCTAATGTGGATGCGGACAAACCTACTTCAGATGAGGAAGTAGACGAGCGTTCCTTGGGCGAACAAGTACTGCAGATAGCAACGCCTATCTCTGCTGAGGAGATGGCAGCATTAACTCAGAACGCTGAAACAGAGCATTGTTTCAAGCAGCTTGATGATATTTAGCTCTTGGAGAAATACCAACCGAACAGACTGAGGAAATTATGGACCAAAAGGCCGCCCTTCAGCAGCCACTCGTAATTGGTCAACTTGTTGTTCCAATTTCTTCTGAACAACAAAAAGCTACTGCTCCCACCAGGAACAGAAGATCTGGTCGTCAGCGACTACGCAAAGTTGCTGAGTTAGCCACTGTCCCGACCTCAAAAGTACCTGACTCTCCCCTATCATTCAAAAGTTATGAAGAATGCTTGCAAGGCATACGTGAAAATAAACGAAAGCGTGAAGAAAAGAGGAAGGCACAGGAACTAAAGGAATATAGAAAGGAGAGGAATAGAATCACATTCGAAGGAAGGGACCTAAACTTCGAAAGAATAAAAAGATCTCATCTAGAACGAGAAAGTCAAAAGGAGAATGCTGATCTCACACCCGATAAAGAAGCTGCTGAGGATTCAAGCAGAGCAGCAAAGAAAGGGAAGACGAAAATAGACTCTACTTTGACCGAAAAGGACATGGATAATCCTTCAAAGACTACAACTGCAGCAGACGGTATGACTGACAAAGAGTTGGATATGCTGATTCAATCTGGCGCTTTTGAAGCTACGGAACATTCCAAAGGCAAATCGGTCAAATTTCGCGAACCAATTGCTACATCTTTTCAAGACAGTAGCTCAGAGGAGAACGAAACACGACCAGAGACAGCTGACATACATTCCAAAGATAAGGATGCAGGACCATCGGCAATATCTAAGGAAAGTGCATATACAAACATGTCTACTGCAGAGCCGGTTGTTAAGGAAACAACTAAGGATCCTGAATCTGGAACCTCCACTGCCAAAGAATCCTCCGATACGGAAAATATTATTGGATCTGCGAAAGAACCACCAACTGAAGCCATAGGTCATTCAAATGGTGAAGAATCCACAGTGGTTGAAATCCTTATGGAAGAAACCATTGAAGAAACAGAGAAAACCTCTACTGAAGCTGACAACTCTGTGAAACCAATCATTGAAGAATCTAATGAAACCAATGAAGTTATGGTCGATACTGCTGAAGACGTCCATGTTGCTAAGGAAACACCAGCCGCTGCTGAGAACATCGATCAATCAGAAGATACAATGGACCTAGAAGTCTCCTCTGCTGGATATCTGGACGAGTCCACCTGTTCATCGGAATCTGATTCTGAGGGGGAATCTGCCGAAGTGTTTGATGCCAAAACCCTTCGAAAATACCCCACTTTACAAATTAAACAACTGAGGATACCTTTTGATGGTTTACCTGGCAAACTTTTTCGCTCACAACGAATAGCACAATGGTGTACTACTGTCTCAGTTAATGAAGATATGAATGCTGATCTCAGATATTGGAGTGAAGAGATCTTAGCCTTCGTAGAGCAAGAAGTAAATAGGGACATCGCAGGTGTCTTTTCTGGTGTGATTAATGAAGAAACAGAGGAAGGAAGAGTGCTTGGTACTCAATTTCGACGATGGAAGACTTATGACTACATCATGCATGAACTCTGTTTTGAGGAAATGATGATTATTATCGCTAGAAAAGGTCTTAACTTCTGGCGTTCCGAAGAATCATGGGCAAATGAGTGGATGGACCAGCCTTCCTGCACAAGATAATATACTGATCAACAAGTACATGCTCGATTGCAAGCCATACGAGCTCACAGGAAGTTTCTTCCATCACAGTCCCTGCCAAGATCACAGTTTGCGCCAGATAAGAAGTCCTTGGCGCACATGGCACTAACCAAATGACAAAGGGCTGCAATGATTGCTTATCAAAAATAGAAAGCTGCTTATGAGGAGAAAGTGAGGGTTAGAAACCTTGAACTAGCCGCGCTCGAAGAAGAAAAAGAGAAGGAGGCCAGACGACAGGACTACCTCAAAATTATCAACTTTCAGAAAGGATATACTGGAATCGCAACTTCATCTCATGTCTCTGAAACTCAAGGTTCTGATTCAACTCTTGGACAGAATACAATGAGTGAATCCTTGGAAGTAGCTACCAATGTAGCTCTTAATGTTGCCACACAAAGAGTTGACGCAGCAACACAAGCTTCTGAAATTGGTACAGTGGAAAGCGAAGATGGTGAAGCTACTACATTAGCAGGCAGTACTGAAATAGTTATCTCTGACAAACCCATTGACGCTGAACCAGTCCAAGTAAGCTTCCAATCTCTTGTCAACATTCTTCACAACGCCCTGCATCAACGCGATATCCAGCAAGCCAGATTCAATGAAGAAGTCCTGAAAGAGGTTGCTGATGTCTGCGGCGCAATCTCTGGCGTGAAAACCTCTGTCTCAGAAGTTCAGCAACAAGTTGGACAAGTCACTACCAAAATCACACATGTCGAAGAAACCGTGTCTACGGTACAATCAAATGTGATGACTCTCCACGACAATCTTGACGCCCACAAGTCTTTCACCACCTATGTTTTGGATGCTCTCAAAGAGGGGGAAGAAAGAAGGATTGCTGAACAAGCAAGGATAAAAGCAGAGGAAGCCGAGCTGACACTGAAAGAAAATGAATTTGAACGAACAATGATGGAACAAAGAATGAAGCTAGCAGAACAACAACGAGAAGACCAACGGGCACGGATTGAACAGATGGAGAAACTAATGGCCATGACGATAAAGAAAGTTGAATCTCTTGAGAAGCCAAAACCTCCACCAGATGCTCAGAATTAAGGTCATTCTCTAAACTTTTTTGGTTTTCATCATTTTTTCTCTTAATTCTGTTTTCCGAGTATGAACAATAGTTGATATACACTCTCTGTGTACTCAACGGAAGATGTTTAAATGGTTGCTGAATGCTTTACGTGCAATTTTGTTTTTAATCTCTAAGCTAAGTCTCAGCAATCCTTTATAAGCTTTGATTGCACCAAAAAGGGGGAAATTGTTGGGAAAATACTTGTAAATTACCCTTAGGATATTATTGTAAAAGGTTTTGTTGGATCAAACCTTAGTAGACGATCGATCATTTATGAACCTTAGCATAGCTTAGCAACTGATGTAATGTCCTGTATAGGTTAAAACATCGTATTGTAATAGAATAGGCTAATTGAAATATCTCAGCAAACATCAAACAATGCTGAAGGCTGTCTGAATTAAGAATGCTAAGAAGATCAGCATTCGACAAACACATCCTTGACTGCTGAAGATGCTAGCAAATCAAGTCACAGTAGCAGACAAAGCACTCGCTGTGCAAGGAGATCAAAAGCATGCTGAAAGAGATCCAACATCCCGTACCAGCAGAAGCTCAGCAAAGCAAAACAGAACGACTGCTACACCGCCATTCTGACCAACGCGCGACAATTAGCCATGTCAGAAGTAGGACGAAAAAGCCTGTCCAAAAGCAGAAAAATCAGTAAATAGCTACCCGCATTTAAGGAGAAAGATCCGTTGTGTCTAAACGGATCTATCGACTCAAACTTCAAGATCATAACTATAAAAGGGAAGTCAAAAGAAAATATAGGAGCTGCTCACTCTCTAACCAGAAAATTTAATATACGAAAGAATCCAAAAAGCAAAAAGGGCAAGAGAGCAGTCCAGTTGAAAGGTACAATCCAGAGATAATCAAAGGCCTTCAACATTCCGAGTGTCTCACTACGTCTGACATTCGTCTGAGTGATTCTTGAACTGGTTCAAGAATCTTCAATCATTAGGATCACTTTCCTTTTAAGGAAAGCATCCAGCAGTCAATTTCTTGTGAAGAAATTGATTAAGGCGGGCACTGAAGCCGAGCACACACGATAGTTCGGAGGGAACTCTAAACTCCTCCAAAGTAATTGGCGAAAGCGAGTTTTAAGAAGGTGCGCCCTTGACTCAGCCGGAGCTACACCAGGATAGTTCGGGGTATCGGAAGATAGCCGTAAAGCAGACAGATCTTCAGAAGGTTGATTGCTTAACAGGAAAGGCAACTCTTTGTACACCGTATACTTTCTAGTAAAATTCTTAGCGATTCGGCTAAGGAGTGGACGTAGATCATTTGATCGAACCACTATAAATTGAGTGTTCTCTTGTTGTTACTTCTTTTCGAGCTATTATGTTTTAAAACCTAGTAACCGCGTTACTAGTGTATAACAGAAAAGGTAACCTAAGAAAACCTTAACGAAAAATAAAGTTGAGAATAATTTAAATACAAGAAAATGTGATCTATTCCGCTGCACTTCGTGTGTGTACTTGATTGTAACCACGACGACTCTGATCAAAAGGGACCAACACTAGTTCCAGTACCAGTCAGTCATACACAAACTGCTATTACCTAAGATACAGATATACAAACTCAACCAGAGCCTTTCACTGCAACTCAAAGTAATACACAATCTGCATATACTTATGTACCTTCATATAGGCTTAGGATCTCATCACGCCATAGAGATCTAGATTATTTTAATGTCGGATAAAAGAATCGATCTCGACTTAAGTCCTTATCAATATGTTCCCCACACCAGCATACCAAGCCATCCAAGATAAGATGCTTATTACCGCGTATGCTGCAGTCTACACAGATAGTTTATCCTGGAACTGTCTCAGCTGTGATAACCATTTATATCTCGCTAGGTCAAACGATCAATACGATCTTTCGTGATCTAATACACACCGTATGATCTCCCTATCGACGAGATAAGAGGATAATTGCGTTTGCGACACATGTTTATTAATTCAGACAGGAGATGAACATACAATATTTATGATTCCCAGTATATTAACCAATCGACCTTGTACATAATATACCCATCATAATGCTTTTAGTATATAAATCCATCACTATGTTCTTCTTCGCATTGTCCAACAGTCGCCCAAAAATGTACTCAGTCCAGTTTCCACCTGGACCATCATCAAGAGCCATCATCAAGGCGTATTTGGGCTGGCTCAGTTCGGAGAAGGATCCAGCGCCGTAGTAAAGCATCCGAAGGGCAATTTCACTGAGAGTTTTGTAGAAAGGCTTCAATTCGGAAACCTTTGTGGTAGTCTTAAATGGCCCTTTGAAATCAACCTTCTTCCACACGTTCCAGTGCTTCTTTGTCTTCCTCCAAATAACTGGCAAAATGGACATTAGTTTTGAGTAGATGATAGTGTTCGGCGATGAGATCAGGATCAACCCTTATCTCTTTCTTCATGACCTTCGTGTTGAAGAATCTTTGATCCTTATCAATTATTGCGTGCTCATAGAACTCAGCAACGCGATGGGGTTTGAATCTCCTGGGGGATGCTGTCAGAAATTGCATCAGATTCTCCTAAGTGAGTTTCTTGACGAGCTCACTGACAATCTCTTCGTATGTAGAGATTGGCCCAATCTCTCTCCAATTCAAAATCTTTTTTTAACATCTTGCGCCGCCCGAAAATACTTTTTCTCAAGTTCGTAAGACAGAACATCATCTTTCATGATTCGGATTAGATCTGCATGCGACATCTTCTCCGTGACTGTAAACGGCTTGGAGTCGTCAGAAATGCTGGGACCCTTGACTTTGTGAGCTTGCTGCTTTTTACCTATGATAATTGAGAGTAATGTAGGTGATTGAGGGTGTCAAGAGTTGAAAGCACTCGGATTTGGGAGAAAAAAAATCACAGAGATAAAATGAGGAAGATGATGATCAATAGGGATTAGTAGAGTTTTGATCTATTGGGATCCACGGCTAGGATGATAACCCACTTTATTTGATCAATGGCTCTAAAGAGGGCTGACATAGGTGGCGCCTGTTCCCATTCTATCGTGGCATCCACGATGCGCGTGGGTGTGACGACGTGGCTCCGCATAACTCACCATGACACTGGTCTACATTAAATGTGGCTTTCAGCCGACTAGTCTTGTAAATTCAATTTGCGCGCCTACGACCAATAGCAGTTTTCCTTATGTAATCGCCTTAGCAAATTGTTGGGACCGTTCACAACTGTCCTTTATGAGAAACTGTTTGCCTCCTCAAAACTGCTAAGACAATTTACAATTGTCCTTAACAAAAAACTGATCGCCTTCTCAAACTGTTAGGATAGTTTTTAGGTTGCTCAGTTCAGCAAATCCATCCTTAGGATTTAATGCGAAGTCTAGAAAAATCGTACATATTCGGCTTGACCATTTATTGACTCTGAGCTCATAGACTTTTGACCTATTGGATGTATGTCCACTTATGGATGAGCATTAAATGTTGACTTAACATTTCTGACTCTGAATCACGAAGAGTCTTTCGATTCTCTATAAGTGACCTCGAACCCTTTCGATTTACTCAAAAATTTGTCTATAAAAGCCCTTTCAACGAGGTATTGGATATCATCTCAATAAAACCCTTTGCTTCTTCGATTCTCTATATTCTCCTCAGAGAGAATGACTGCTCCTTGGAATATTGTGGAGGATATGGCGAGGATCACTATTCAGATAAATAAGATCTTTGATAGGTAGAGACTATATGCACAGTATTCGAGAACTCCAGCTATTTACTATCAGGTGATGGGAAATCTGAGGACTAACAGGTTGGAACGTTTTGTGACCATCGAGCCTTACTCTTTCCACAGGGACTTGCTCAAGGTGGTATCCTACAACGCCACAATTTCCGACATGAAGATCTTCTTTAACCTCAACTGAGTGGAGTTTCACTTGTCAGCTTACTACCTTGCAAAAGAGTTCGAGCTTCCTCGCTGTGGAAAGCCGGTCCTAGAGTATCAAATCGAGGAAATGGTGTCGGAGTGGTGAGTTTGGCCAGAATGGAGAATGATGAACAGCAGTTCCAACCCAACTGCGCCATGTGGGTTCCTTTAGCCTCAGTACAAGGTGTCATTTGTCATCATCAGCTAGATGGTGGTCAGCAATCCGCTCATGGAGACTAACTTTTCACCACCTGTCTGGAGAGCGATAATGGCATTTGAAGATCAGGCTGAAGTTGACAGGGCAGCGTTTGTCTTTGACCATCTGAAAAGAGCCATGCAGAACATGCTTGAAGTCCCCATCCCATACGGCATGCAACTCAACTGGCTCCTTGAGAAACGAATCCCATTTTTCAGGGAAGACAGCACCCCAAATCTGGTTGCATCCGACTACTTCCCTCAAGATGGCGTTGATCTCTTCCAACTACCTCCGACTGCCGACTGCCTCCGACAACTGACTCCACCTACCTCAAAAATAAATTTCTGAAACTGATGTATTTTCTTTTTTGTGTTAGGATGGTGTTTTCATTTTTTTATGTACTCCGTACTCTCTTTCTCCATTAATGAATAGTTCTCTTATTTCCTTTAAGATTTTCTGTGCAAACTAAATTGTCGTACTTCCATCAGTTGCAGCTCAGTAGCTCACTGACATGCGCCTGTTACCTTTTGAACTGTTGAACACATGTCCAATTTTTACTGGTACAAGACGGTTGTCAAGCATTTAATGTTGACTTCTCAGATTATGAATCTGAACCGTGGAGCATTATGTCTTCATGGAACATTGTTTCTTACATTTAAGTGGATATACATCATCTCGAACATCACACGACATCGCCTATAAATACTCCTTCTTCAAGACATTGATAAGCACACAAACCATCGTCTCCCAGATCTCCAAGAAATAACTCAAATTCACTCATCAAATTACATGACTTCTGCGAGTGATATCTTCATCGAGCGGAATAAAATCCTTCGTGAGCTTGGGTTGGAGATCCAGTATTAGAATAATCATCGGGTATTTAGCGCGGTGATGGGGGTGTGAGGGCAAACGACCTTGAACAGTTTGTGACCCGGAGGCCTTTCAAGTTCCAACAAGATACATTGAAGGTGTTTGCCAACATCAGCTACGTTTCGGAGGAAGATGAAATCTACGGCAACATTAACGGCTGTCAGATTTGCTGGTCTTCTGAGTCCTTTTCCATCCACTTTGGACTCCCTCGCAGTGGTACACCAGTCATGGACTACCTCAAGCGTGATACGACGCCCGAATGATCAGCTTGGCAAATATGGAGGGATGTGGATATCGATTTCCACCTGATGGCCTCATCGAGGTGGTTGATGCCTCGATATTGCCCGACTTTCGACATCATTAATCATATGGTCATCGGCAACCCTTTGTTGGACACGGAAATCTCTCCACCAGTCTGGAAGGCTATGATGGCCTTTGTAGAAGAGGTCGATTGGGCTTCCTTTGTATTTAACGAGGTGTGGTATGCCTTTGAGAATCTGCCTGACATCTCAGTTCCTTTCAGGATGCAACTGAGCTGGCTTCTGGAGCAGGATATTACGTCCCTCGTTTAAGGCTGGCCCAACATGGAGGACTCCGACTTCTATCCTTCGAGGTGTCGTCCCTCTTGCTGATTGAATCTCAACTTCTTCTTAGAACTTCTCTTGTACATTTTTAAATTTCAGCTGATGTAATGTACTCCCCTTTTTTGAATGAAATCAAACCGTTTCTTATTTCCAATCTCGAGTCACAATTTTTGATAACACAACTGTCTTAACTGTACACGTCACATAGTTTGGCATGGCGCAGTTTTAATCTCTATCTCTCGAGATCTCATCAAACTCTAGAAGACCTAGTTTGATGCATAGCTCATTAAATCGAGCCTCAGGTAACGGCTTAGTAAAGATATCCGCTAACTGGTCCTCCGTTCTTATGTATTCCACAAAGATATCTCCTTTCTCAACATGATCTCGGATGAAATGATGATGAATATCAATATGCTTCATCCTGGAGTGTAAAATAGGATTCTTCGAGATGCAAACAACACTGTTGTTGTCGCAATAAATGGGCACACATCTAGTTTCTATACCATAATCCCTGAGCTGTTGCTTTATCCAAAGCACTTGAGCATAGCAACTGGCCGCTGCAACTTATTCAGCCTCAGTGGTTGAAGTGGCTACTGAATGTTGCTTCTTGCTGAACAAACTGATCAGTTTATGACCTAGGAACTGACACGTTCCACTTGTGCTCTTCTGATCAATCTTGCAGCGTCCAAAATCTAAATTAGAGAATCCGTTTAGCATGATTCCATCAGTTTTGGAATACTAAATGCCTAGAGATTCAGTCTTCTTCGGATATCTCACGATCCTCTTAGCTGCGTCCATGTGAGATTTCTTAGGATTCGCATGGAATCTTGCGCAAACGCCTACTGCATAAGATATGTCAAGTCTGCTGGCAGTTAGGTATAGCAAAGACCCAATAATTCCTCTATAAGCAGTTGGATCAACTGGTTCTCCTTCTTCATCGAGAGTGATTTAAGAATTGGTGCTCATCGGAATCCTTAGAGATTTAGTCTTTTCAGGACAAAACTTGTTGATCAAGTCTTGAGTGTACTTCTTCTGACTGATGAAAATCCCTTCAGCTGAATGATCCACTTGCAGTCCTAGGAAGTGTTTCATTTTCCCCATCATACTCATTTGAAATTTGTTATGCATCAACTAGGCAAACTTTTCACAAAGACTTGTGTTCTTGTTTCCGAAGATGATATCGTCTACATTAATCTGGACTAGAAAGATGTCATATCCATCTTTTATCTTGAATAGTGTCCTGTCGATTGTCCCCTTCTCAAATCCATTCTTAAGGAGAAATTGAGATAGAGTTTTATACCATGCTCTAGGAGCCTATTTCAAACCGTACAATGCTTTCCTCAGTTTATAAACCTAGTTTCCTTGCTCAAAGCCTGAGGGCTGTTCCACATAGACTTCTTCTTTCAGTTCGGCATTGAGAAAGGCTCTCTTCACATCCATTTGAAGAACTTCGAAGTCATGGTAGGCAACATACGCCAAAAATAGCCGAATGGCCTCCAGTCTGGCAACTGGAGAAAAAGTCTCGTCGAAATCAATCCCTTCGCACTAAGCATAATCTTTGGCAACCAATCACTCTTTATTCCTCACGATGGTGCTGGTCTCGTCTCTCTTATTCTTGAAAACCCATTTAGTGTCGATCACGGATTGATGTGTTGGTCTGTCCACCAGATGCCACACATTGTTGCGACTGAATTCTGCCAATTCTTCTTGTATCACATTGATCCAATCCGCCAATTGAAGAGCTTCTCCAATCTTCACTAGTTCGATTTGATATATTAACCAAGACATCAAGGTAGTTCCTTGTCTTGTTCGAACATGATTGCCAATATCATCCAGGATAGCTTCAATGGGATGATCTCTTAGCTAGCTAGGCTTCTTCACAGCTACGGCTTCAGTAGAAACAACTAGTGTCTCAGAAACTTTTGAAGGTTCCTAGCGAGATGATTCACCTCCATGTTCTTGAACTGGTTCACCTCCTTGTTCTGAAATAGGATTCTAAACAACTGGTTCCTGAATTGCAACTGGCTCGTCAGTTGGAGCTGCTCCCTCAGCGGCCTCAAGGTTGGCTTTCTTGGCTTCAGGTTGCTCTGCTTCCAAAACTATTGCCTTGGCTTCAGGGTGTTTCTCTTCAAGTTGATCGTCTATGTTAATGAACTTTAAGGCCTCAGCAATGACATTAGCATCATTGACCCTCTCGACTATTTGTGGTTCAGTCGAGGCAACTGGTGTCTCAGAATCATCATTCATTGATCTAGTAAGAGGAACTGTTCATATGCACCTAGGTGTAGGTAATAGCTAATATAGGTGTTAATTGACACGAATATTGCAGCCAACACGCGAATAGAAGTGTCACGAATAGTGTAAATTCTTGTGTTCCTCGATCCAATCCCTGTGCGGAGGAAGGGCATAGGATAATGATTAATGAGCTTTTAGGAGTGAATAGGAGCCGATAACGTAGCGGTTTAAGGTTTCCAGTTTCATCTACGGTCAACTCGTCGTGATAGGGGGTTGGCTAGTGTAGTGTAATAGTCCATCCATCTAGGAATTAAATAGGTTGGCACCATAATTCAACTCAATTGGATCACACTGACATCCTTATCAACATCCGTTCTTTCTCCTTTGAGCATTTGTGAGACTTGTTCTACCATTTTGATTACGAAATTGAAGAATTGTTTTAAAATCTCAATTGATGAATGATGAGTTTAATTGTTGCTTTATTGTTGCTTTAGTTAGTTTAAATTTGAGCTTAGTAAAATAGAACAAAAAAAACTCAACGACTTGAATTCGCCTAGCTATAAGAATTTTCACGAATAAACGGTTTTCCTTTGGGCGAAGCGAGAAGATCTTTGGATTGATATTTTATTACTTGAGAAGCATTCCTTTTAAGTGATCAATTTTAGTGCCATCACTTATGACCGTTATAAATTTTGTTGGGGGTTTTGCATAGCCATGTGTTTAATGCACTTCGATTTTGTGTGTAGCAGGATGTCATCAAGGCTTCTCCCCAAAATCTCTTTCCAAGGTCGGTTTCAGCCAGCATGGTCCATACTTCTTCTTTGAGTGTTCTATTTCTCCTCTCAGCCAGACCATTTTGTTGCGGAGTTCTTGGTGTAGACTTCTCATGACCAATTCCAATCTCAGCGCAAAAATTCATAAGAGGTCCAGTGCAAAACTTCGTTCCATTATCGGACCTCAACAATGACATTAGCATCATTGGCCCTCTCGATTGTTTGTGGTTTAGTCGAGGCAACTGGTGTCTCAGAATCATCATTCGTAGATCTACTCAGAGGAACTGTTCTATTTTGATCAAGATCAATTTTAGGTTCCTCATTGACATCCTTGATCTCATGATGTTCCAAACCCAGCTCTTGAAGTGTCCTACGCACTAAAGTAGCTTCATAAAAAACAACATGACATGTTATCACCACAAGTTGGGTGACCTTATTGAATACCCTATATCCCTTGTATGAAGGGTGCCCATAACCAAGGAACACGCCTTCATCAGCCTTAGGACTAAAGGTATCCAATTTGGACTTCCCGTTATTGTGAATATAACATGGTGAACCGAATGCACGAAGATGAGCTATAGAAGGCTTATTGATATGTGCATAAAATGAACTATATTTCGATGTTTGTGCATGCATTTTTGTGTCTATTTTACTCTCATATCATATGTTTTTTACTTCTTTTTTTTTGTGTTTTCATGTTTTGTGTGATTTGGATTGTGTAGGATAGGTTTTGGGCATAATTCAGTATTTTTGGCTAAGTTTTTGTGGGAAATCGACCGATTTGAGGAGCAGCAGGTGTTGTTGTCCAGAGCCAAAGATAGACCGATCCAGAGACTGACCGATCCAAGGACAGACCCATCCATATTTGGATCGACCTATCCTGGCAGTTCAGAGGCAAATTTCGGTCGATCCTGCAGATTTCGGTCAATCCGTGCGGTTCAGAGGCATATTCCGGTCGATCCTGATCCATCTCGGGCGATCCAGAATGTGCTATTCGACAGTTTTTCAGTTTCAAGCCATCCCGAGCGATCCAATCTCATTTCGGGCGATCCAGGGCTCTGCCAACTTTTTATAAAAAAAGGGGAAACTCATATTTTTTAGGGGAACTTCGACTTTGGTCAAATCTACACTAAAATATCCTAAATTCTCTCGAGGATTCCCTCTACCATTTCATTCCAAACCTCACCCAAGGTGTTAAAGAGCTAAACCATCATCCTTGGAGAAGAATTGAAGATCCAAGGGGGTAGATCAAAATCAAAGTGCTCAATTAGGGGAAGAAATTCATCTAGACCTATCTTTTGTATTGTTTTGCTTTCAAATGGATATTGTAATGTTGAACAAGATAGGTATGGGATTCTAAACTTCCTTGGATGTTGATTTGGATTAAGGTGTGAGAAAATTAGGTTGACTTATGCATGTTTACTTTCCTATTTGAGATTAAATCGCACTAGAGCTTGTTCATATGCACTTAGGTGTAGGTAATAGCCAATCTAGGTGTTAATTGACACGAATATTGCAGCCAACACGCGGATAGGAGTGTCGCAAATAGTGTGAATTCTTGTGTTCCTCGATCCAATCCCTGTGAGGAGGAAGGGCATGGGATAATGATTAATGAGCTTTTAGGAGTGAATTAGGAGCCGATAATGTAGCGGTTTGAGGTTTCCAGTTTCATCTACGGTCAACTCGTCATGATAGGGGGTTGGCTAGTGTAGAGTAATAGACCATCCATCTAGGAATTAAATAGGTTTGCACCATAATTCAACTCAATTGGATCACACCGACATCCTTATCAACATCCGTTCTTTCTCCTTTGAGCATTTGTGATACTTTTTCTACCATTTTGGTTACGAAATTGAAAAATTGTTTTAAAATCTCAATTGATGAATGATGAGTTTAATTGTTGCTTTATTGTTGCTTTAGTTAGTTTAAATTTGAGCATAGGAAAATAGAACAAAAAAAACTCAACGACTTAAATTTGCCTAGCTATAAGAATCCTCACGAATAAACGGTATTCCTTTGGCGAAGCAAGAAGATCCTTGGATTGATATTTTATTACTTGAGAAGCATTACTTTTGAGTGATCAGTTTTAGTGCCATCAAGTTTTTGGCGCCGCTGCCGGGGATCTTAATTAGTAGGTCATTGGATATTGTTGAAAGTGTGGATATTGTATGCTAGGTATTTGTTAATTTGCTTATTATATAGTTGATTGTTTGTTATCCTTTTGTTTCTTTGTCATTGTTATTTGTTGTAATTGGCTTTGTTGGAGCTTGTAGGTGGTGTAGATAACAAGGTCCAAAGCACGATTGTTTGAAGTGGAAGCTACAATGGAGAATCGAAGAGGAGTGAATGTGGAGAGAATTGATAACTTAGAAAGGCAATTGGCGAAGATGAAAGCCAAATTGATGGAAAGACAAAGACCGCGGAATCCTCTTTGATATGTATTCGAGAAGATGTTCGAATGTAATTACCAATGGCCGGAAGAGAAAAAGGATTACTATACGGTGAAGGTTGAGAAGGAGTATGGAGAAAATGATGTGGAAGAGCCAATTGGATCAAATGCAAGAAAATTTTAACTTGTTGAGGTGGCCACATAAAGATTGTGAGTTGGTGAATGAAAGAACATTTGAGAAGTATGAGGGGAAACTCGAAGAGACACCAACACAAGTACCAACCGTTACCAAGCCATGGAGTGAAACAGATCAAGAAGAGAAAGTTTCAAAGGACACGGGACTAATTCCGAGGATGAGTTGCAATGTGATTAATGAAGGCATGGGAGATAAGAATGCAAGCATTGTGATAAAATCTAAGGAAAGAGTGAGTGATGTTGAAGAGAAAAACGCAATGGAAGATACGAAGATGAAGAGAGATGGAGTCAAAGAAGAGGAGATAGAAGTGGTGCAAGAGGAAGAACCACAAAAGGAGGGTGAAGAGTTACCTCAAGAAGATGAAGAGGATAAGGGAACCAACTCGTTGGTGCAACATGAGGATAGTACGAAGAAAGATGATAATGAGATGCCTTCACCCGAGGAAATTCAAGAAGCTACAATTTTTGCACCACTATTGGAAGAAGAGTGTGAAGAGAAGTCTATAGCGGGAGGACTTTGCAGAGAAATGGTGTTTGTTTTTCCTTCCCGGTTAATAGACAAGGTTGAAAAGGAAATGGTGCTAACAAAGAAAGTGAAAGAGGTTTATGAGTTGGTTGATAAAGGAGATGGATTGAGGAGATATAATAATCCTGATGGTGTATTTGAAAGGTCATTGGTGATTGATGAGCTTTTAGGAGTGAATTAGGAGCCGATAACGTAGTAGTTTGAGGTTTCCAGTTTCATCTACGGTCAACTCGTCATGATAGGGGGTTGGCTAGTGTAGTGTAATAGTCCATCCATCTAGGAATTAAATAGGTTTGCACCATAATTCAATTCAATTGGATCACACCGACATCCTTATAAACATTCGTTCTTTCTCCTTTGAGCATTTGTGAGACTTGTTCTACCATTTTGATTACGAAATTGAAGAATTGTTTTAAGATCTCAATTGATGAATGATGAGTTTAATTGTTGCTTTATTGTTGCTTTAGTTAGTTTAAATTTGAGCTTAGGAAAATAGAAAAAAAAAAACTCAACGACTTGAATTTGCCTAGCTATAAGAATCCTCACGAATAAACGGTAATCCTTTGGGCGAAGCGAGAAGATCCTTGGATTTATATTTTATTACATGAGAAGCATTACTTTTGAGTGATCAATTTTAGTGTCATCACTTATGACCATTATAAATTTTGTAGGGAGTATTGTGCAGCGGGGTGTTGAATGCACTTCTATTTTGTGTGTAGCAGGCTGTCATCAAGGATTCTCCCCAAAATCTCTTTCCAAGGTCGGTTTCAGCCAGCATGGTCTGTACTGCTTCTTTGAGTGTTCTATTTCTCCTTTCAGCCAGACCATTTTGTTGCGGAGTTCTTGGTGTAGACTTCTCATGACCAATTCCAATCTCAGCGCAGAAATCCGTAAGAGGTCCATTGCAAAACTTCGTTCCATTATCGAACCTGGTTCTCTTAACTATCACCCCTTTTTCATTTTGAATACGGGTAATCAGTTCAGGCTGTTGAATCTTCACTTCGTCCTATAATTTTAGCAGGATCACCCACGTGTATCTTAAGTAGTCATCTACAACCACTAATGTATGTTTTTTCCTCCGATCGTGGGTGGAGTGACTGGACCAAATTAATCCATGTGCAGTAGCTCCAGGATCCGTTTCGTGCTTGCTGTAATCGACCTGTTCTTGAATAAGGATCTCTTCTGCTTTCTGAACTGGCTCGCCTTACAGACCCCCTCCTTTTGGAACTTATTTTGTGGCAGTCCTTCAACTAGATTGTGCTTCACCAGATGTCTGATTGAGTTGGAGTTTAGATGACTCAATCTTTTGTGCCACAGCCAGTTTACTCCATCTGTCGAACTGTGCGCCATGAGGCAGGTTCCTTCTTCTCCACAATGTAGAGACCTCCTTTCCTGATTCCTCTGATCTTGGTCTTATTGGTCTTCTTATCTATGACATAGCATCCTGACTCTTCAAAGCTGACGGTGTAGCCACTTTCGCTCAACTGGCTGATACTTAGAAGATTGTGCTTTAGGCTAGTGACCAAGGACACATTCTTGATGATTATTCCATTCCATTCCATGCATCCTTTCCCAATTACTCGTCCTTTGAAATTGTCACCAAATGTGACTGATGACCCTCATATTGCAAGGTTTGTGAGCAGTTCCCTTTCTCCGGTCATATGTGTTGAACACATGCTGTCGAGTATCCATGTTCTTTATTTCTTCCTTGACTGGGATTTCTGTACCTGCAAGATAGAAAATTATTCTTTAGGTCCCCGCATCATTTCGGGTCCTGCAAAGTCAGTTTTCTGGATCCATCCTTTGGGTATCCAGATTTTTTTCACTTTTACAGTTCGTGAAACTGAGTCATTCTTGGATGACTGATTAACCTTTCTCCTAAGGTAATGTATGCTATCTGGGTGCATGTGGGAAAAGGTTGTGGTGTGTTAACTCTTTCTGAAACTGTTGTTCTTGAAAGAGTCTCGAGAAGTAGTTCTCGGGTGTTTAGCCATCATAGTCTTGGGAAAATAAAATTGTCCTGACTCAGGCCTCGAATAGGTGTTCCTCCGATTCGGATAGTTTTTATAACGAAATTGAGTTCGATTATAACTTCTCGGATTTCTATCCGGTTGTCGAACTGACTTCCTAGCGGCATGTACATGTTTCTCAGTCGTTCTTGTCAGTAAAATTAGATTCCTTGTATATGGAACATCACGCTTATCCAGTTTCGAAGGAAAGTCAGTTTTTCTCTTGACAGTTTGTTTGTATAGTTTACGAACTGTGTTAGCTCTCTATCGAGATGCCAGTTTAGATTCTGTTATTGAACAGCATTTGGTCTTCTCTTTTTACTTAAATGGCTCTTTGGAATTGAATTTTCCTTTTTCCAACACAGTACTTGAACTGAGTTTGGCCTTGACAAAGCCTAAAAAGGTTTTCTCAGTTGTTGAAGTGGATGTGGATGCATTATAAGCTCGAAGTTTTCCTCACTTATCACGTTGTTTTCTTATTTGTTTCTTGCATTTACTTGAGTTTTTAGTTAATAATCGAGCATGAAGTGTTTATAGGGGATATTATGCTTGTCATGGTAATATTTTGCAGGTTTCAGGCTAAAATCAATGAAAACCCGTACCGAAAGCAGTTGATATTCAATGGAACAATCACTAATTCTTCCACAAGTGGAATCTGACCTATTGGAGAAGGGAATTGGAAAGATCTTTGAGTTAGCTTTCCAACGCAACTGAATTGGGTCAATCAGAGTTCGGGAGCGAAAGTTATGGCCAAAACCGTGAGACTGCGCAGAGGGAGTCAACACAGAGGTTTCTGTCTCGAGAGAGAGGAATCCTGTCAAGCGAGACTGAGGTCAAAATTCCGAAAAACCGTGAGACAGGCATCCCGTCGATCGACAGGCGCGCCAAAAAGGCATATTTTTGCCCAATTTGGTGATTTTTCCTTCCCAAACCATTACCTTTTGAAGATTTGATTTCTCCCCCTATAAATAAGACTTCCCTAGCTAGAAAATAAACCTTCTTTTCAGTCTTCTACACTTTAATTTTGTCTTTAATTTTCAGCATTAAAACTCTTTAAAATTCCAGTACTCTTTATTTTTCCATTTTTGCTTTTGATTCAAGACATTGAAGTTTAAGGTTCCTATTGCTTGAATGAATCAAGTAAGTTATTTTATGTTTATTTCATTGTCTATTTCAATTATGTTAGGCTAGAACCCTTAACAGGTTCTAGGGTTTTCTCCATCCTTTTTGGCATGTGTTAATTTGATTAATTCCGAACCCTAATTAATTGGTTCAAATTCTATGGTTTTCAATCCAAAATCTATTTTCAATTGAAGGATCGAGAGATGAAAATTGGATTAGGTTTATAGTTATTAATTTGAGACTGAGAGGAGATAATTAATAATAGGAAAATAGAATTTTGTTATAATTGGTTTCTGTCTCAAAAAGAAGAATCAATTGTAGGTTTTTCAAATCTGTATCTTTATTGGGATTGACTAGTTTGTGTTATTGAGATCGAGAGGTAAAATTTACTTTCTAGTAATCTAGGTTTTAATTGCCCAACCAAGGACTTAATTCCAAAATAACAGATTTCCCACCTTAATGATTATTTTTGGTTTGGATTTATTGGTTATTGCATGTTGATTGGATTAGTTGATTTCCCTAGAATCTGTGCTTTTTATTATTTAATTTTATTCCCAAGTAATTTTCTGTTTTTCAAAACAAAAACTCTATTCAAATTTGGATTTTCTCAAACAAAGAATATATAAACTATGCCATTACATGAGATGATTTCATTGTACTATCCCTGTGGGTTCGACATACCTTTAGGTTTATAAATTTATTTGTATCGCTACATTATAATAAAACTAAAATTTTTACAGCGATCAAATTGGCGCCGTTGACGGGGATAGTCAGATTTTATCTTGTTATTGGATTGTTTTTATATTTTTTGGATTGAGTTTTTTATTTATGTTCGTGTGCGTGTGTGTGCAATTTTTGCTTCTGTTTCGATCGATAGAGCCTCTGTCGATCGACACAAAAGCTGCATCCATGTCGATCGACAGTCACCCTGTCAATCGACACAGAGACTGATTCCCAGTTTTCTGTTTTCTCTTCAGGTGCATGAACACAAGAGCTCGGGGGAAGAATCTTGAAGTCTTCGATTCAGAAATTGAAGCTACCTGTAGGAGAAACAAAAAGCAAAGGAAAGAACAAGGAAAGAGAGCCTGAGATGGAGCAACCATCAGAAGCACAACTCCAAAACATGACTCCCGAGGAGCAAAGAAAGTTCATGAATGAGGTCCGAAAACTCAGGGAGCAACTTCAAGTAGCACAAGCAGTTCAAGCTGAGTCTGGCAGCCCTCAACAATGGAGGAAATCACGAAAGATAGATTGTGGTGCCTCAAAGATCTATACTTGATCGCTTCCTGCCACAGAGAGAGGAGTCGGGATTCCAGGTTGGCATTGATGCCAACAACTTTGAGCTGAAGACAGGCCTGATTCAGATGGTCCAGCAGAACCAATATGTAGGGAAGGCCATTGAGGACCCGCACTGCCACCTCAGTCAGTTCATCGAGGTGTGCGACACAATCAAGCAGAACAGAGTGCCTCAAGACACCATCCAGATGCGTTTGTTTTCTTTTTCTCTCAGGGATGAGGCCCGGTCTTGGTTTGCTGGATTGGACAAGAGCAGAATTGCCACATGGGCACAACTTTGGGCAAAGTTCCTCACCAACTTCTTCCCGCCCAGTGTCATCATGAAGAGGAAGTCCGACATCACTCACTTCAGCCAGAAGTACGATGAGACCCTCTATGAAGCTTGGAAGAGATACAAAGAGTTGTTGAGGATGTTCCCCGGCCATGGGATTGATCTTGAGATGCAGGTATGCCATTTTTATGAAGGATTAACCCCTCACTTAAAAGAATTGGTTGATGCTTCAGCTGGAGGACTTCTCATGAAGAAAAGTGGACAAGAGGGGACACAACTTCTTGCAGACATGGCCCTCAACAATCTTCAGTGGCTTACTGAAAGGCAGCAAGTAGTCAAAGCAGTGACCACTACTCCGGAAATCGATGTGGTGGCTGATGTGAAGAAGCTTAGAGAGGAGTTTAAACAGTTGGATGTCGGTAGAGCTTCGGTAGCAGCTATTTCAGATCCTAACATGGCTATTGTTCCAATTGAGGCCGACTACATCTACCAAGGAAGCAGTTCGAGCACCTCCAATACCGCTGAAGTGAACTATGCCAATGGAGGTTACAACAACAATAACTACCGAGCCAACAATCAAGGGTACAATTAAAGTGCTGAGAACCATCCTAGTTTTTCTTATTCTAACCCTTATGCAGCGGAGAATCCTCCACCGGGATTCAATGTTGGAGCCGGGGGAGAGATTGTGGAGAAGAAGAGGTCTGTGCTGGAGGAGACACTTGACAAGTTCATCAAAAGCTCCGACAATAGGTTTGGCAAGGTGGAAACTGAGGTGAAGAACATGTCCACTCATATGCAGCACATGACGAAACACCTTCAAATGCTTGATGTGCAACTCAGTCAGATTGCTACTACCTTGAGCAATCAACACAAGCCAGGCCAGCTCCCCAGCACCACAGAAGTCAATCCTGAGAAGGCCAAACAAGTCAGTGCCATTTCCTTGAGGTCCGCTACGAGGTACGAGGGTCCTAGCATGTCCAAGGATGATTTTGGGGCTGAAAGAGAGGAATTTCCCGCAGAAGATACCTCTGTTTCGATCAACACAGAGCCTGTGTCGATCGACACAGAGGTTAGGGAGAGCAACAGAGGTCGACAGGGCAGCAAATCGATCGACAGGGGGGATGCAGCCATGTCGATCGACACTCCCCCTGTCGATTGACAGGCAGGACAGGAGCCACATGGAGCTGAAAATTCAAAGAAGAAAGGTGATCAAACTCCTCCAATGCCCTTTCCCAAAATATTTGCAAAGAAGAAGGACGACTCAAAGTTTTCTCGATTCGTGGAGAATCTCAAGAAGGTCAACATCAACATTCCCTTGATCGAGGCTCTCCGTGAGATTATCAGCTACATGAAGTTCTTGAGGAAGCTGATGACAGAGAAAAAGTCGGTAATCGAAGATCAAATTATTTCTATTCATGAGCAGTGTAGTCTTCTTTTGCAGAAACAGGTTCCAACCAAGAGGTCCGATCTGGGATGCTTCTCTATTCCGATCGAGGTTGGGGGGGAGGAGTTTAGGGATGTCCTTTGCGACACAGGTGCAAGTATCAACTTGATGCCATACTCAGTCTTCCAAAAGCTGCAGATAGGCGAGATGAGGCCAACCTCAATCACTCTTCACATGGTTGATCGCTCAATTTCTCGACCAAGGGGAGTTGTAGAAGATGTTTTAATTCGTGTTGGTCATTTAATTTTTCCTGTTGATTTTGTTGTGTTGGATATGAAGGAACAACATGGAATGCCAATGATTCTTGGAAGGGAGTTTCTTAAAAAAAATGGTGCACTAATAGACTACCGAGGTGGGGAGATTACACTTCGAGGGAATGACGAGATAGTTACCTTTGTGATTCATCAAAGCCAAAAGGAAGCTGATTGCAATAACATCTCCACCACCATTGAGGAAGATGAAGAAACCGCTGAGATCGAATGGGAGTGCAAAAACGGGATAGCAAAATTGCCAATTACACCATCCTCTTCTGAGCTCACCACTGTTATTCGTGATCGGATGGTCTACATGATCGATGCAAGGGGGCGACGAGTTTGGACCCGACCTCCTTGGTGAAGGATCCCTATCGTCGAGCCACGACAATAACTAAGGCACTGAATGGAAGGCAACCCATTGCTTTACTTGCTTTATTTCAATTTTTCTCTGATTTTTGTGTGTTGTTCTTGCTTTAAAAAATTGGAGCTCTGTTTTGATCGACACACAGGGTGTCGATCGACATAGAGGTGATCGACGGAGCACACTTCAACCCATCATCTTGGTCAACAAGAAGGCTCCATGTCGATTGACAGGGGCCCTGTCGATCGACACAGAGTGCTAGCAGCAGCAGTTTTCGTCTTTCTCATTCTGAAGCCTCCGAGGGATAAAAAGTTGGTGTCTGAGACCAACATCGAGGTACAGTTTCACTCCTAGTCTGATTTTCAAACTTATTCTCTCTGTCACTCGAATAAGTTTGGGGGGAGGAGGACTTGGAGTTGAAACTATTTCTTCCCTTTTATTTAAAGCTTTCAGTGTGTTTAAATTTCTGCCTAGTTTAAAATTTTTATTGCATTTGTTGAATAAAGTTGTGATTTTGTGAGAAGATTACGTAGTTATGAGATTTGAAATTGATTGACTTGATTATGCATTGATTGTGATAGTGGTTGAGTATGCCTATGAATGTAGAATATCGCATGATTACTTGTTTTGAAACTTACAAAGGCATGATGTTTGATGATGATTTGATATTTACTATGGAAGAATTGTTGTCCCAAGTGTGAGATTTTGAGCATTAATTTCGATTGTGAGTGTGTCTGCATTATTGAGTATCTCTAAAACTTGCTTTGTTTCTTTTTCGAAACTGCTAAGTGTGCACATGTTTAGGAAATGATTTTAGGCCAGCTTTGTTTAGTCTATTTATCCCATACACTATCCCTTTCAATGTTTTATCCCTAGTCAGCCCCATTGAGCCTTTTGTTTTCTTGCTTGCCAGTGAAAAAGTTCTGGTTTTCTCTTGTCTATGAGAGAAGGTGGTGAATAAGGGAGGAATAATTGTGAGGAAGATAAGAGATTATTAGAAGGGTGAAAAAAAAAGAAGGCTGGGCTCTAGAAAAAAATATAGAAAATGAAAAAAAAATGTTTATGTGTGTTATTTATCCTTATAAGCTCAAATGTATACTTCAGTTTGTTTAGAGCATAAAAGGATGAGTGAAAAAAGAAAAAAAAAGAGAATAAAAGAGCCTTGTTTGATGTTGAATATTATAGGAGATGGGTGGATATCAATAGATAGTGGTTTAGACTGGTTGAGGTGCGCAACTCAATTGATTTTAGTCACTTGGCCATATATTTTCCTACCTTTCACTAAAAAGCCTACGTTACAACCTTGAATAAAGTCCTTTCTGATCTTAGACTTGTGTACACATATTTGCAGTGGAGATTTAGAATATTTGCAAGCCTATGGTAGAACTTGATTTGCATGACTTGTGTGATCTCATATTATCCTAAAAATTTGAGTGAATGAGTGAAAACACTTCCCTTGTGAGTCTTCCATGGTTTACGGATTTTTCTAATTCTTACAAAGTGTTGATGTTTTGTGGATTTACGAGTTTGATTATGATGAATCTTGTGAGGCATTGCACTTCTCTTCTACTTGAACTTTTGATTCATTCTTTTGTTGATTGAGGACAATCAAGTGTTTAAGTTTGGGGGGTTGATAAGCTCGTATTTTGCCTCACTTATCACATTTTTTACTTATTTGTTTCTTGCATTTACTTGAGTTTTTAGTTAATAATCGAGCATGTAGTGTTTATAGGGGATATTATACTTGTCATGGTAATATTCTGCTGGTTTTAGGCTAAAATCAATGAAAACCCGTACCGAAAGCAGTTGATATTCAATAGAACAGTCACTTATTCTTCCACACGTGGAATATGAACAAATGAAGCATGGAATCGGAAAGATCTTTGAGTTAGCTTTCCAACGCAACTAGAATCGGGTCAATTGGAGTTCGGGAGCGAAAGTTATGGCCAAAACCGTGAGACTGCGCAGAGGGAGTCGACACAGAGGTTTCTGTATCGAGAGACAGGCATCCTGTCGATCAAGACAGAGGTCAAAATTCCAAAAAATTGTGATTTGCATTCCTGTCGATCGACAGGCATCCCGTCGATCGACATGTGCGCCGGAAAGGCATATTTTTGCCCAATTTGGAGATTTTTCCTTCCCAAACCATTACCTTTTGAAGATTTTATTTCTCCCCCTATAAATAGGACTTCCCTAGCTCGAAAATATACCTACTTTTCAGTCTTCTACACTTTAATTTTGTCTTTAATTTTTCAGCATTAAAACTCTTTAAAATTCCAGTACTCTTTATTTTTCCATTGTTGCTTTTGATTCAAGACATTGAAGTTTAAGGTTCCTATTGCTTTAATGAATCAAGTAAGTTATTTTATGTTTATTTCAATGTCTATTTCAATTATGTTAGGTTAGAACCCTTAAAAGGTTCTAGGGTTTTCTCCATCCTTTTTGGCATGTGTTAATTCGATAAATTCCAAACCTTAATTAATTGGTTCAATTTCTATGGTTTTCAATCCAAAATCTATTTTCAATTGAAGGATCGAGAGATGAAAATTGGATTAGGTTTATAGTTATTAATTTGAGACTGAGATGAGATAATTAATAATAGGAAAATAGAATTTTGTTATAATTGGTTTCTGTCTCAAAAGGAAGAATCAATTGTAGGTTTTTCAAATCTGTATCTTTATTGGGATTGACTAGTTTGTGTTATTGAGATCGAGAAGTAAAATTCACTTTCTAGTAATCTAGGTTTTAATTGCCCAACCAAGGAATTAATTCCAAAATAACAGATTTTCCACCTTAATGATTATTTTGGGTTTGGATTGATTGGTTATTGCATGTTGATTGGATTGGTTGATTAGCCTAGAATCTGTGTTTTTTATTATTGAATTTTATTCCCAAGTTATTTTCTGTTTTTCAAAACAAAAACTCTATTCAAATTTGGATTTTCTCAAACAAAGAATATATAAACTATGCCAGTACATGAGATGATTTCGTTGTACTATCCCTGTGGGTTCGACATACCTTTTGGTTTATAAATTTATTTGCATCGCTATATTATAATAAAACTGTAATTTTTACAGCGATCAATGCATGTTCGCTCAAAACTTCTTTTTCATTATAACACTCCAAAAATCCAAGTCCGAATTTATCAGATGGTGGTTTTTAAGCAATTAAAATCTCTTTCAATTTTCTTGAGCTCCTTTGTTAGGTATTACTGTAGTAATCCCACCTTAATTTGATGTTTTGATGTGTCAAAACTATATACCAAAGTCTAGGCCTTAGAGTTATTACCTCATGTAATCCTTGTATAGGATGATCGAGATATAATAGTCTAGGAAGAAGGATATCATCAAAACTGTGGAACAGTTTTGAAGAAGACGCCATTCAGACGAGATAATTGTCGAATATACAAGACGAAGACAAGCAGAACAGAGCTAGGTCACAAAAACTGCGCAGACAGTTTTTCCTATCAAAGCCTGGATGCTCAAAGGAAAATTGTGGATATAGAAGACGCAGAGAAACTGTCGAGAGGCGCTCACAGTTTCAGGTCAAGACAGTTTCACGTCTAGAAGTGCGTACGTAGCAAAATGTCGAACAATCGTAGAAGAACCTTGAGGAAGTCAATTAGAAAAGAACAGACAATACTCAGTTGTGACTGGTGTACAACGTTGTTTGAACGTCTGACAACAAGTACAAACTGCTCTGAAAAGCAGGTCGATGCAGCAGAAAAAGCAGAACGGGAAGCAATTTTTTCAGAGAATGATGGACTATGATTGGACATCCTTGTCAATGTCTCTACCGGCTATTTTCTGGGATCCCACCTATAAATAGCAGGAAATACAGAGACAGAAAAACCTTTGCTCCGCTGAATACCTTCGCATATTTGAATCTCCGACACACTCATATTAGCCTCTCTACAGAAGTTAAAGATCAAGCATTAAACGTTCTCAAGAGAGAAGGCTTTAATATTGTGGTTCATTTATTGAACATGAAGCATTCATTGCTTATAGAATCTTTGGAGATTCACCGAGTGACCTTGAGTACACGAGGATTAAGTCAGCTGATTTAATCTACCTCTTTGGTGTTCTTACTATTCAAGTAAGAACACAGCAGCCTGCTCTTGCAAAGGAATAGTAGGTTATTACGGGCAATTGCCAAACTGTACACGTTCTGGGAAGAACACAACCATCCAACCTACTGAAGGAGGAAAAGGGAGGTTTGTCCTCAGTCCAACTTCGAGCCGGTTCATAGAGAAGATGCAGAGCCTTCGGCGGACTGAAGGAGTGAAGTACAACTGCCTGGGCGAGTGATCCATTGTGCTGCGGATGGAGGTTTCTACAGAAACTGGCTATAGATCATGAGGATTATAACTTCATAACTTAGTTAATTACCTGATCAGATATCCGAAGAGTGGACGTAGGACTTAAGGCTCTGAACCACTATAAATATCCTGTGCCGTTTACAATTTTATTTACTTACCCACTTTACAGTTTTCAATTATATCTTGAAACCTTCAACACTTATCCTATAAGTGTTGAAGTGTATAAACTGTCAATTGCCATACCTGTAAAATTGTTAATATTATCTGCTGGCTAACATAAACTGTGTTTCTACAACTGCTAAGCAAAAATTGTGCTGATATTAAACTGAACTGCATAAGTTAGAGTGTATTTATCTGATTTAATACTTCCGCTGCACATTATACGTACTCTGATATGGGACCATCAAGTGGTACCAACACAGGTCGGTCTTTCTAGACTGTCCTGTTTTGAATCGCTTAAGATCGGATTCATACTTCCTTACACTCTAACTTTTTGTTTAAGTGTGATTAGCGAGCAGATAATCTTTGGAGCATAATGATGAATTATCCAAGCCTTCCCAAGTACAATCCAGAGAAGTTCGAATTATGGAAGAAGAGGTGTCTCATTCAGTTGAGAGCTCAACATCCAGAGATGGATGAGGTTCTAAAGAATGAACCTCTGAAGATCCAGATTCCTAAAGTCAATCTCGCCGAAGAAGATGCTCCAGGTGGTATTGAAATGATAAACAAACATATGGAGGACTGGACACATGAGGACAGGAAACGCCGCCAGGTTGATCACATCGCGCAGGAAATGATTATACAATCCCTCCCAGATTCTCTCATGGATGCAACCGTGGAGCACAGCGCGGCCAAGGCACTTTGGGATTAGATCAACGACCTCAAAAAGGAAACAGAGGCGATGAAGCACAACAAGAAGCAGGTTGTCATGGAAAAATACGAATCTTTCCAGATGCTACCTAGTGAGACAATCAAGTTGATGGAAGCAAGGTTCAACACCATCGTCAGCGAGATGAAAAGTCTTGGAAGCGAAGGTGGCCGCTATGAATGCCGAAATTCTGTCGAGACTGCCGAAGGAGGATTGGTTTGTTAAAACCACCAAATTGAAGACCATGGATCTCTCCAAAATGACCACCAAATAATTGTTTGTCGAACTTCAAGCCCATGAATGGGACATCTGAAGGGATTCGTGAACTGAATCACGAAGTCCGTTTGCCAAGGATCGTTAATTGGAATATCAAAATAAATTGCTATGTCTATGAAAAATCCTAGCATGCTCCTATATTATTATGCATAAGAAGGTTATGCGGAATACCTGGATTGAAGAACGATGAAGAACGCGTGCGCGGAGATGCCCTTTGATCTTTCCCACGCACCAAGATTTAATTTCCTAACAGATTGAGGAAATTAATCTAAAGAAAATAAATAATTATTTTCGAAAATAAGAGGAGAGAGAAGAAGAAGAATCCTCCTGATCTGATCTTCTGATCTGTATCCCAACTCGATCTGAAAATCTGGTGAAGATTATCTATCAGATCCCTTGCCCGGTTGAGAAGCAGAATTTCCTCCTCGTATCTCAAACTCAATCGATCACCACAGCTCCCAATGCTCTGGTTTGCTGTGTGCAACTTGTGATCTTATGAGTAGTAGGTGTTTTTTGAGTTCTGAGGTACTGAGGCCTATTTATAGGAAATTCTAGGCTTCTATTTGGGCTTGAGTTATAATGGGCCAGACCAGGGACCAGAATGCAAATAGCAAATAAGGCCTATCAATTAATTAATTCCCATATTCAACCCAGAATATAATTAATTAATTAATATTGATTCATGCCACCAGAGAATCAATACTGTCCTACCTATTTGCTACCACGTTTGAGGAACGGGTTGCATTGGACTCGATTTATCCCCACATTTAAGGTTACAGACATTCGTTAATTAATTTAAGCTCTGACAAGCTATTTAATTAATTAACATCTTTAATTCCTGAATCAATCCACTCAAACCTTTTCATTTATGCTTGAACTTAATCAGCCTGCAGGACTTTAGCATAACGAACCTTTTGAGCTGTTCAGGGAATGTCACCATCCTATACTGGATGTGGTTACCTAGTTCAGATACCAGACAGTCATACACAGATTGATGTCACCCAAGACTGCAGAAGAACAGGTTCAACTAGAACCTTTTCTACAACTCAAAGTGACATACAATATATGTATACTTCTGTATCCTCATATAGGTTTAAGATTCCATCGAGTCATAAAGATCTAGATTCTTTTAATGTCAGATAAAAGAATCGATCTTGACTTAGGTCCTCATCAATGTGTGTCCCACACCAGCATACCAAGTCATCCAAGATAAGATGCTTATCCGCATATGCTGCAGCCTACACCGACAGTTTATCCTGGAACTGTCTCAGCTGTGATGACTATTTATATCTCGCTAGGTCAAACGATCCATACGATCTTGATCTCCCTATCGACGAGATAAGAGGATAATTGTGTTTGCGACACATGTTTGTTAATTCAGACAGGAGATGAACATACAACAATTATGATTCCCAGTATATTAACCAATAAACCTTGTACATAATATACCAATCATAATGCTTTCAGTATATAAATCCATCAACATCCAGATGGTAAACAGGAATGAAGTTGTTCGAACTCCAAATTCAACTACTGATGGTGATGTAGCATTCTTCGTAAAGAGAGATTTCCAAAGGCGCTCAAAGAGGCCAGTTTACTTCATGAAAACTGTCTATCAATCACCAGCGAAGGACGCCTCCAACACAGTTCAGAAGAAGGAAACTGAACTGTCAGTTGCCAAACTGGAGGAACAGTTGAAGAACCTAACCATGCTCCTCGAAAAGGCAAAAGAATAGGAAAACAAAGCTCAGTCCAGTGAACAAAGGTTCATCAAGAGAGAGCCACGCACATGCTACGAGTGCAACTCTCCAGACCACCTGAAGTATGAATGTCCTTAAGTCTCTCAGGAGGAGAGAGACAGATTGAAAAAGATGTTCGAGAGGAGAGCATCCAAAGTTGTGGCCCAAGCGATGCTCACAAGAACTAAAGCGCCAGACGTACTAGACCATGATGATGTTTACTACACATCTAAAGATGAGGAAGCATTTCTTGCTTTCATGGCAGCCATTGATGGAGATGCTACTGATGAAGAAGAAAGCGCTTCAAACCACAAAATCCTGGTAACAACTAATCTGCCTTCACCTAGTGTATCTTTATGCTTTGATATAAATTCTGAAACATGTCACTCAAGCTCAGAGGACATTTCACTTGAGAAAATTATTAAAGAATTTGAAATTTTTCATGAAATTAAGGATACACTAATTAGTGAAAATGCCTCACTGAAATCAAAAATTTCAATTTTGACCAATGAAGCCGAAAGAAAGAGGTCACTTAGTGAGGAATTAAATTATTTAAGAGAAGAACACGTCAAATTGTTCAAAGATTTTGATAATGTGTCAAAAGAACGTGATTCTTTAAAGAAACTTGAGCCTGTTGAAGGTAATTGCTCCTTGAAAAGAAGCTCAAGAACTTTGAATGAGATTTTGAGTGTTCAAAGACCTCCATCCGATAAATTCGGACTTGAATTCATGGAAAACCATAATGAAAAGGAAGTCTTGAACAATCATAATCCCACTTCAGCAACTGAGGAAACTCATTTAGGCTTTGTCAAAGCGAAACTCAGTTCAAATGATATGTTGGAAAAGAGTAAGGTAAATTCCAATAAGCCAGTTAGTAAAAATGTCAAGACCAAATTCTGGTCAAAACTTGACACAAAACTGGCATCTCAACAGAATGCTAACACAGTAGGAAAACTGTATAAGCAAACTGTCGAGAGGAAAACTGACCTTCCCTCAAAGCTGGACAAGCAAAATGTTCCCTTTGCAAGGTATCCAGTTTTACCAACAAGAACGACTAAGCTACATGCAAATGTTGCAAGGAAGTCGGTTCGACAATCGGAAATTAATCCGAAAAGTTATGATAGAACTTTGATCGCTAAAAATTATTAACGACTTAG
>JAPKLW010001299.1:49817-69514 GCA_026898455.1 Plectranthus barbatus
ATGAACAAAAACTCATTGATAAGTTAGCGAAATAACGAACTTATCAAACTTCTGTTCATCATACTTACTATCTGAATAAGGGGAACACCTATTCGAGGCCAGAGTCTAGACACTTCTATACTCAAAAGACTGTGATGGCTACACACCCGAGAACAGTTTCTCAAGACTCTTTCCTGAACAATCGCTTCAAAAAGAGTTCACACACCACACCCTTAAATAACATGCATTCATACAGCACACACCTTTTTAGAAGGAAGGTTGATCGAACACAGAAAGGTAATTCAGTTTCAAAACTGTGAGAGTGAAACAAGTGTGGATACCAAAAGGTTGGATCCACATAACTGACCTTGCAGGGCCCAAAAGGATACGGGGACCTAATTGAATTTTCTGTGTTGCAGGGTACGAGTCTGCGAAAGAATGAAAAGACCTGGATATTAGACAGCGGATGCTCGGCGCACATGATAGGAGAAAAGGGATTTATCAAGAACCTGGAAAGGTACGAAGGAGTAACAGTTAGCTTCGGAAACAAGGCCACGGGCCAAGTGATTGTAAAAGGATACGTAGAGCACAACGGAATCATCATTCAGAACGTATCTTTGATCAAAAATCTGAAGCACAATCTTCTCAGTATAAGTCAACTGAGTGAGAGTGGTTATATTGTCAAATCTGAAAAATCTGAATGCCAAATACTAGACAAAGTGACACACAAGATCATACTTAGAGGAATCAGAAGAGGAGATCTATACAATGAAGATTGGTCCATAGGAGAAAGAGGGACATGCCTCATAGCACTCAGCTCTTCAGAAGCAGCAAACTGGCAGTGGCACAAGAGATTAAGCCACTTGAACTTCAACTCAATCCGACATTTGGCGAAGCATAATCTAGTTGAAGGACTACCACAGAAGAAGTTCCAGAAAGAAGAAGTATGTAGAGCATGTCAGTTCGGAAAATAAACAAAAGCCTCCTTCAAGATCAGGCCAGTTACAGCGAGCACAGAGAGGATCTTGGAACTGCTCCACATGGATTTGTTTGGTCCAGTCACCCCACCCACAATTGGAAAACGAAGACATACATTAGTGGTTGTTGATGACTACTCAAGATATACATGGGTGGTGCTGCTTAAATCCAAGGATGAAATCAAAATTCTTCTACCAAAACTGATCAATCGTCTTCAGAATAACAAAGGATTGAAAGTTAAGAGGATAAGATCAGACAATAGAACAGAATTTTGCAATGGACCTCTATTGGACTTCTGCGCTGAGATAGGAATTGGACATGAGAAGTCTGCACCAAGAACTCCTCAATAGAATGGTCACGCTGAGCGAAGGAACACAACTCTCAAAGAAGCAGTGAGAACTATGATGGCTGAAACTGACATTGGAAAGGGAATCTGGGGAGAAGCCTTAATGACAGCTTGCTACACACAAAACAGAAGTGCATTCAACACGCGGTTGCATAAGACTCCCTACGAGATCTACAATGGTTGAAAGCCTTCTATAGCTCATCTTCGTGCTTTCGGTTCTCCATATTACATAATGAGAAGTTTAAGTTGAGTACCTTCAGCCCGAAGGCTGATGAAGGTGTGTTCCTTGGATATGGACACCCATCATATAAGGGATATAGGGTACTCAACAAGACAACCCAGCTTGTGGAAATAACATGTCATGTTGTTTTTGATGTAGCTACTTTAGTGCGCATGATACTCCAAGAACTGAGTATTGGGAATCATGAGATCAAGGATGTCAATGAGGAACCTAAAAATGATCTTGATCCTAATCAGACAGTTCCTCTGACTAGATCTATGAATGATAACTCTGAGACTCCGGTTGCCTCGGCTGATTTCCAAACAGCCGAAGGGGCCGATGATACAAATGTCATCGCTGAGGCCTTAAGGACCACAAACATAAAAGATTCAGGTGAAAAGAAATCCCCTGAAGCCCAGAATGCGGTCTTGGAAGCAGAGAAATTTGACACCAAAGAAATCAACCTTGACGATACCAAGGAAGCAAACTCCGCTGACGAGCCAGCTGCTATTCAGAATCCAGAAGCAGATAAGGACGCAGTTCCAAAACAAGGAGATGAAGGAGCTTCTGAAGAAAAAGAAAAATCGTTCTAGAACCTGGTACTGAACTATCTTGAGAGGAACATCCTACAGTTTCTGAAGATCCAGCTGCTCGTGCTGAAGCCAAACCTGTGAAGAAGCCGAGTTGGCTAAGAGATCATCCCAAGAAAGCCATCCTTGATGATATTGAAAATCCTGTTCGAACCAGACAAGGGACAGCGTTGATGTCTTGCTTCTTATCTCATATCGACTCAGTGAAGATCACAGAAGCTCTTCAATCAACAGACTGGATAAATGCGATGCAGGAATAACTAAATGAGTTCGCTCGCAACAATGAGTGGTATCTGGTGGATCGACCAACACATCAGTCTTTGATTGGAACCAAGTGAGTCTTCAAGAATAAGAGAGATGAGACTGGTACCATTGTTCGAAATAAGGTAAGATTGGTTGCAAAAGGTTACGCACAATGTAAAGGGATAGACTTCAATGAGACGTTTGTGCCAGTGGCCAGACTGGTTGGAATTTAACTATTCCTAGCGTATGCAGCCTATCACAACTTCACAGTTCTTCAGATGGATGTGAAGATTGCCTTCCTTAACGGCGAGTTAAAGGAAGAAGTCTACGTCGATCAAGCCCCAGGTTTCGAGCAAGGAAATCAAGTCTACAAGCTAAGGAAAGCTTTATATGGATTAAAGCAATCACCTAGAACATGGTATGAAACTCTCTCACAGTTTCTGCTCAAAAGTGGATTTGAAAAGGGTGTCATAGGTCGAACACTATTCAAGATAAAGGATGCACTGGACAATCCTACTTGTTCAGATCTATGTAGACAACATCATCTTCGGAAGCAAAAACACCAAGTTATGTGAGAAGTTTGCCTAGCTGATGCAGAACAAATTTCAGATGAGCATGATGGGCAAGATGACATACTTTCTTGGTTTGCAAGTTGATTAGTCTGACGAAGGGATTTTCATAAGTCAGAAGAAGTATACTCAAGACCTGATCAACAAATTTTGTCCTGAGAAGACAAAATCACTAAGGATTCTTATGAGCATCAGTTCTCAGATCACTCTCGATGAAGAAGGAGAATCTATCAACCCGACAACTTATAGAGGAATAATTGGGTCTCTATTGTATCTAACTGTCAGTCGACCTGATATATCATATGCCGTGGGTGTATGTGCAAGATTTCAGGCAAATCCTAAGAAGTCACACATGGATGCAACAAAGAGAGTTGTAAGTTACCTCAAGAGTACAGAGCCTCTAGGTATCTGGTATCCCAAAACTGATGGAATCATGTTGAATGGATTCTCTGATTCAGATTTTGGAGGCTGCAGAATCGACAGAAAGAGCACAAGTGGAACTTGTCAGTTTTTAGGACATAAACTGATCAGTTGGTTCAGCAAGAAACAACATTCCGTGGCTACATCAACCACTGAGGCAGAGTATGTAGCAGCAGCCAGTTGTTGTGCTCAAGTGCTTTGGATAAAGCAGCAGCTTAAAGATTATGGAATAGATATAGGATGCGTTCCTGTCTACTGTGATATTAACAGCGCAGTTTCAATCTCGAAAAATCCAATTCTACATTCCAGGACGAAGCACATTGATATTCATCATCATTTCATCCGAGACCACATCGAGAAGAAGGATGTCTCGGTGGAATATATTAGAACTAAAGACTAGTTAGAAAACATCTTTACCAAACCGCTACCTGAGGCTCATTTCAAAGAGCTATGCATCAAACTACGTCTTCTAGAGTTTGATGAAGTTTCAAGAGAAGGAGACGATAAGTAATCAGCGCAACAACTGTTAATTGTACTTATTTGAGATGGTGATTAGGTCAATTACAATTTGTTGAATGTTTGTAGTTTGTCGAAGATAGAGGAAATAAGAGCTCATTCATTAAAGAGTCATCCATACATTTAGTCGATAGCTGAGCGGAACATAAAGTCATGACAATGTTATTAAAGATCAGCTCAATTCAGGTGTACACTTGTTAAAAATTGAAATCAAAAATACAATTTAGATTTCATTCAAGTGGACAAAGTACATTCAGATGGAGGAAAGAAATATAGCAACTACATAGCACGATCTTAGTGATTCATCAACCGCACAATTAAGGATGAGGCTGACGTTTTGAAGGGAAGTAGTTGGTGTTACAAATAGTAGACCAGCCTTGGATAAGTGTTGGTATCTCCAGTTCAAGAAGCATGCTCAGCTGCATTCCATAAGGGACGGGGACAGCAGGGAGATACTCAAGGGCGAACTTCACTCGATCAAATACAAAAGCTGCCCAATTCACTTCCTCCTCATCCACAAAGGCCATCATAGCCTTCCATACTAGCGGTGAAAAGTTTGTGTAGTCCAAAGGGTTACCGTCAACCAGATGTTTGACAACATCATAAGTCAGACGATAACGAGGCAACATCAATCTAGATGAGACCGTTGGATGGAAACCGGCCTCCCCCTTTCTCCACCCTTGCCATGAGGACCATTCAGGTGAAGTCTCATCAATATGATAAAGCATGACCGACGTTCCACCTCATGGAAGTTCGAAACTAGAAGAGAATGTCTCAACAGACCAGCAAATCTGATGGCCACCCATGTTTCCACAAATCTCGTCTTCATCTGAAGCATGGAAAGTTTTGATAAAGATCTTAAGAGCATCCTTCTGAAAGGTAAAAGGTCTCTTAGATACAAAAGTATCCAGAGAATTAAGCCTCAAACCTCTCAGTACCGAATTACGGCTTATCAGGCCACCCTCGTTGAAGATCTTGTTACGCTCGATGACAATTTCGTCTAGAGAAGACATGATGATATGAAGGAAGAGATATATTATCTATCGAAGATATGGAAAATATTGTCTTGGGAGAATAATCAATACTCAAGGAAAGAAATATATTTATGGAGAAGAAATCACATGTTGATTTGAAAAGCTATTTATCGAATAAAGTGAGAGATATGACATTCCAAGTTAGGGCACACCGCTCCGAAATTCAAATTCAGAATCTGAAAAGTAAACATAAATGCTTGATAGCTGACACGAGCCTGTCAAATCGACACATGTGTACAGAAGCTCAGAAGACACCAGCGTATGACTGTGACCAAAAGAATTCAAGAAGAAAGAATGTTCAGCGAAAGCAGATACACATAAAGAATGAAAGATACAGCAGACCAAATGTGAACTGTTCATTAATGACAGGATGGATACACAGTTCATATTAAAAAGTTGAGCAACACAAAAAGACTACATTAGTTTTCAGAAAATTAATCAGCCTATAAGCGACAACCAGGAGCTAGAGATGATGGCAGTGAAAGTTGCTGGGAAGCGATCAGTGTAGTCGCACAGGGTAATAGTCAGATGGTCCCGGCCGTGAACTTGACGTACCCTCAGCTAAGAAAGGGATCCGCTTCTCCAGGAGCCAGCTCAGTTGCATACCATAAGGAATGGGCTCATTCAGCAGATCTTGCATGGCCATCTTCAGACCCCCGAAGATGAAGGCAGCCCAGTCAACCTCGGTTGATCCTCAAACGCCATCATTGCTCTCCAGACAGGTGGCGAAAAGTTTTTATGCATCAAAGGATTACAGAGCACCAGCTAGTTAATGATATCGAAGGACACCTGGTGTCGAGGCTGAAGGAATCCACAAGGAGCTGTTGGACTGAAGTCGCTGGCGTTACCCCTCCATTCCCACCATGACGACCACTCAGGAGCCATTTTGTCTATTCAATAATGCAAAACGGGCACTCCATGGTGAGGCAGTTGAAATTCTTGAGGCAAGAAGTCTGCGGACAATGTGAACTCCACTCCGTTGATGTTGAAGGAGAACTCATCCTCGGAAACGGTCGAATTATAAACGTTTACCTTAAGCAAATCATGCTGAAAAGCTACAGGCTGCACAGACAGGAAGCGGTCCAGGCCATTAATCTCCAAGAGGTTCATAGTCTCGTAGTACACATCTGCTAGTCTCCAGTACTCAGCATAAAGCCTTCTACTATTGAAGATCTTGTTCCGTAGGATTGTGACTCTAGCCATCTCTTCTACAATGTTCACGGGATCAGCCATTTTCAATGAGTATTACGCTGGAAAGTACAAAAAGAAAGGAGTCACTGATTCACCTCGTCAAAGGAACATATATAGCGAGACATGAGCCGATCAAAGGACATTTCCACGTCCTCACCACGGGAGGAAATGACCTATCAGATCAGTGGCAAAAGGAATGAAGTGGCGATTTAATACTCAACCACCTCTTCATGTCAATCGCTGTTAAAGATAGCCAATAAGTCAGACGGCTACGATCTCTGAGTCCATCAAGAGATCCAAATCATAATCATTCCGATGTCCAGACGTCATTGTAGTCTAGGAACAAAATTCGAGAACTAACTAAAATTGTGTATGAAAGTTGTCAAGATCACTATGCTATATATCAAAGGGAGAAACAGTATCTGCCTGGCCTAGGAAGTAGTAGCTCAGTTTTTCTTCTTAGAGATAGCCTTTAGGAGAGAGAAAACTGCTAAAGAAAAGGCGCGCATTTTTGATTACCGCGAAGATCTCGACGGCACGTTGCATCAAATGCGGAGCAGTATGATGGTGTATTACCTAGAGCCACGTCAATCCTTCCTTACGTTGCTACACGGCGTGTTACACGACTTGAACAGGCGCTAACGTCCGATCGCAGTCGTTCAAAACAAAAAGGGGTTTAAATCTCAGCCTATGATTTTCGCCAAAAAAAAAATCAATCACCAAAAACCCTTAAACCCATCCTGTCATCGTCTCGATTACTCCACTCCTTGCCTGTCAATCAGTCAAGACATCAAAAGGTCTCAACCCAAGAACTTCTCAAATCAACCACACTCCATCTCTAGTTCATGCTGAAAGGGAGAAACCAAATTATGGATACCATCGCTTCTGATAATCCCGAACAGCTTGTCATCACTAAGGAGACCTCTCAGGACAAAATATTTTAGATAGTTGAAAACTCCAGCACCATTGATCGACAGCTCTTAATATCAAGTCGTGAAGGAGAAAATTCTGAATTGGAAGAATTTCCTCTCAATCACCACCGACGAGATGATTGCTAAAGAGATTGCTGGAAAGCTCCTAGGTGAGAATTTGAAAAAGTTCTTAATTACATGCCCTCGGAGGTTCAATCCAAATCGCGTTGTTGAGTTCTATGAAAATGCTACCTTCGACGACAACGATCAATTCTTCCTAACTGAGGTTGACACGAAGAAGATAAAAGTTGATCCTGCTCTTATTGCTCATCATCTACAGTTACCAAAGACTGGAGTCCATATCGCCAGCTATCTTCAGAACAAGGATGCATTAAAGGCTCACTAGTTAAAATGGAAGAAGCCCGAGGTACCCGAAAAATTCAAAGCCACCACAAAGGTATCTGAACTGAACCCATCTTACAAGATACTCAGTGAGATCGCGCTAAGGATGATTTATTGTGGGATTGGATCTCTATCTGAGCTAAGCAGTCCCAAATACTCTCTGATGATGGCACTTGATGACTGCCCTGGAGGAAATTGGGCAACATACATCTTTGGCCGATTACTGGAAAACGCGAAGAAGAACAGAGATATTCCAACCAAAGGAAAGTTCTCCTCTAGTGTCGGTTTAGGTTTGAAGGTTAGCTACCTTCTTGAGCGCATTCTAGGAACACAAGATGAAGGAGAAGATCTCATATCATCCGACTTTATTCCGCCAAAGGTTCCAGTTTATCGCAGAACTCAAAAGGATGAAGCAGATGAGAGTTTGGATGACATGGAGATGATGCTGAGACATCTGAGGATCTCAATACCATTCCAACAGTTCGCATTGCTGAAGATCCCAAGAAATCAAAGAAGAATGGCACCTCCGCTCAAAATTCTGAACAGCGGCGAAACAGAAAAAAGAAAAAACAAACAAATTACAATTTTGAAGACGAATCACAGCAAGGTAATCAACAAGCTGCTGAACAGCTCCAACGTCAGAAAAAAAAAAAAAAAAGACAAATCAAGATACGTCAGTCCACTCAGTTGCTAAAGAATTGCAATTCGATGCTACGCTTGAAGGGTCAGGTCAACCCTCCTATCCATGCAAAATAGTTCTGAACCCAGAACTAGCATGTCTTGCAGCAATGGAAGGCTCATCATCCTCTAGTTCTGAGCACACTACGTCTCTTAGACAAGTACTGCAGGAGGATGACCAAATCACCTTCACAGATATCAACAAGGAAGCAGAAAATGAGAATGTACCCCTCTTAGATTCAGGGGGAACTTATCACCTTGATTCTCATCAAGTGACCACCTTAAGCGAAGTGGCATCACATTTAGAAATCATCAGAAGGAAGATCAATGAATATCACGCAGCTCTTGAGCAACTGGACACCCAACGACAAGAACTTGACTCCCAACAGCAAGAGCTAGATGCTCAACGACAAAATCTGGACAACAATGAACAAATGTTCAGAAGACGTATATACCAACTTCAATTCGAAGAAGAAGAAGAAGAAGAGGCGGCTGCTGAACTTAAACGACAGCAAGAGGAAGAAGAAGAAGCTGCTAAAATGAAACGTAAGCAAGAAACAGCAGCAGAACTAAAGAGAAAGCAAGAAGAAGAAGCTGCTGAAATGAAACGTAAGCAAGAAGCAGAAGCAGCAACAGAACTAAAGAGAAAGCAAGAAGAAGAAGCTGCTGAAATGAAACGTAAGCAAGAAGCAGAAGCAGCAGCAGAACTAAAGAGAGCAAGAAGCAGAAGCTGCTGAGCTCAAGCGAAAAGAGGAAGAAGCTGTTGAGCTCAAGAGACTAGAGGCGGAAGTTGCATAGCTGAAGAAACGAGAGGAAGAAGCTGCAACTGCTAAAGCACTTCGAAAGGAAGCAGAGGCCGCTGCTGACAAGGCTAGACATGAAGCAGCAGCAGCCACAGCTAAACATAAAAATGAAAAAGCAGCAACGAGTCAAGCTCCACCTCCACCTGAGACTTCCACTGCTACCTCTCAGAGTCAAACCCATGACGACTCTAGAGTGTTGGCTACAGTTGAAGGAATCCTGTGTCCAAATCCTGTCTCTGCCGCTACAAACCTTCTACCCTACAATGCTCTGAGATAAGAGATAGATCATCGAATGGAGCAACATATGGCTCTTGTGTTTGCTATTGTCAAAAAGGGGGAAGAGAGAAGGGATGAGTCGTTGAAGCTGCAGTTGGCTCTAATAAATAGTAAGCGAGAGGAGAAACAGAGAGAGAGAGAGAGAAGGAACAGAGAAAGAGAGAGGAGGGACAGAGAAAGACAGGAGAGGAACAGAGAAGGCGAGATGAGGAATACAGAAAGCAGGAAGAAAAGCGCAGGAAGCGGGATGATGACATTACAAGGAAGCTGGAAGTACTAATAGCTTCTAGAGAGCAAGATATGAAATACTTCTCAGAAGTAAATGCAGTTCTCAAGGCGCAAGTTGAATTGCTTTCTATATCTGCCGCAACATCCTCGAATCCAAAAGACGCAGATTCCTCGAACCAAGAAAGGGAGAAGGACAAGAATCAAGACAAGTAAGCAAAGGTCATGGAAGTTTATTTTGTTTGCATCTTTTGGAATGTCTTTTATTACCGCAGTTTTAAAGCTTTTCATGTACTTGTAATCGATCATATCTAGTGAAAAGTGAAAAACTGTTGGTTTGAAGACAAATACTCATTGTCTCTTACCTTGATTCTTGATTGGCAGAATTCACATTTTCCAGTGTGATCAGCAACCCTTCTTCTCTTATCGCTCTAAACTGGTTGATTTTAATCAAGAATTATTATCCCAGTAAGGGGGAAGATCATTTAGAGTAGGTCGAGTGTAGAAGAAGCACAGTTCTGAGTTGTATTAGATAGACAAACCTTGTAAAACTTAGATCAACGGCATCTTCACGTCGACTTAGATAGACTTAGTGGTATGCTTTTGACAACATCAAAAAAGGGGGGAAATTGTTACTGTAGTAATCCCACCTTATATTTGATGTTTTGATGTGTCAAAACTATATACCGAAGTCTAGGCTTTAGAGTTATTACCTCATGTAATCCTTGTATAGGATGATCGAGTTGTAATAGTCTAGGAAGAAGGATATCATCAAAACTATGGAACAATTTTGAAGAAGACGTCATTCAGACGAGATAACTGTCGAAAATACAAGACAAAGACAAGCAGAGCAGAGCAAGGTCACAAAAACTGCGCAGACAGTTTTTCCTGTCAAAACCTGGATGCTCAAAGGAAAACTGTGGATATAGAAGACTCAGAGAAACTGTTGAGAGGCGCTCACAGTTTCAGGTCAAGACAGTTTCACGTCTAGAAGTGCGTACGTAGCAAAATGTCGAACATACGCAAAAGAACCTTGAGAAAGTCAATAAGAAAAGAACAGACAATACTCAGTTGCGATTGGTGTACAACGTTGTTTGAACATCTGACACAAAAAGTACAAACTGCTCTGAAAAGCAGGTCGATGCAGTAGAAAAAGCAGAATGGGAAGCGACTTTTTCAGAGAAGGATGGACTATAATTGGACATCCTTCTCAATGTCACTACCGGCTATTTTCTGGGTTCCCACCTATAAATAGCAGGAAATACAGAGACAGAAAAACCCTTTCTCCTCTGAATACCTTCGCATATTTGACACACTCATATTAGCTTCTCTACATAAGCTAAAGCTCAAGCATTAAACGCTCTCAAGAGAGAAGACTTTAATATCGTGGTTCATTTATTGAACACGAATCATACATTGCTTATAGAATCTTTGGAGATTCACCGTGTGACCTCGAGTACATTAGGATTAAGTCAGCTAACTTAATCTACCTCTTTGGTGTTCTTACTATTCAAGTAAGAACACGACAACCTTCTCTTGCAAAGGAAGAGTACATTATTACGGGCAACTGCTGAACTGTGCACGTTCTGGGAGGAACACAACCATCCAACCTACCAAAGGAGGAAATGGAGGTTTGTCATCAATCCAACTTCGAGCCGGTCCACAGAGAAGACGCAGAGCCTTCGACGGACTGAAGAAGGAGTGAAGTACAACTGCCTGGGCGAGTGATCCATTGTGATGTGGACGGAGGTTTCTACACCAGCAACTGGCTATAGATCGTGAGGATTGTAACTTCATAACTTAGTAAATTACTGGATCAGATATCCGAAGAGTGGACGTAGGACTTAAGGCTCCGAACTACTATAATTATCTTGTGTCTTTTACAGTTTTAATTACTTACACACTTTACAATTTTCAATAATATCTTGAAACCTTCAACACTTATCCTGTAAGTGTTGAAGTGTATAAACTGTCAACTGTCATACCTGTAAAACTGTTAATATAATCTGCTGACTAACATAAACTGTGTTTCTAAAAGTGCTAAGCAAAAATTGTGTTGATATTGAACTGAACTGCATAAGTTAGAGTGTATTTATCTGATTTAATACTTCCGCTGCACATTATACGTACTCTGATCTGGGACCATCATCTTTTTAAACGAACAATCACACTTAACAAGCTCAAGTTTCTTCAAGGAATCACACTCTTTTGAATCATTTTCAAAATCTTTAAGAAGTTTAGAATGTTTTTCCTTGAGTTTTTCCAGTTCCTCACTGAGTGACCTCGCCCTTTCAACTTCATCGGTCAAAACTAAAATTTTTTATTTTAGTGAAGCATTTTCACTAACTAAAACATTTTTAATCTCATGAAATTTTTCGAATTCTTTTACGATATTTTCGAGAGAAACGTCCTCTGAACATGAGCGACAAGATTCAGGACTCTCTTCTTCGAATGAAGATGCTAAAGATAGAGGTAGATGAGTTGTTACCACAATCTCGCTAGTTGATGCGTCGATCTCATCATCAGTGACATCTCCATTAACTGCTTCCATGTAAGCTAGGAGTGCCTCCTCATCATTCTCGTCCTCTGAAGTGTAATAGCAGTCATCATGATCTGGAATATCTGGCACTTTAGTTCTTGACAACATCGCCTTCGCCACAGCTTTTAAGGCTCTCCTTTCAAATACTTTCCTCAGTCTGTCTCTCTCTTTTGGGATTGTATACTGAAAGCATAAATGATTAAGTGTTTTGTATACTGGCCTTCATTTATGTATTGCATCAACAATTCTCGCTATCTGATAAATGTGAGCATACGACGAACTACAATATCCTTTTATCTCGTAGATAGGGATGACCATATGGTGTGTGGGAGATCACAGAGGATCATATGGTTCGTTTGACCTAGCAAGATATAAACAGTATCACAGCTGAAACAGTCCCTGGATAGGCTATTGGTTTAAACTGCGGCACATCGGTTCATAAGTGGGCTTATCTAGCTACTTGATGTGTCGGTACATGTTTATGTATTGATGGGATCAACAGTGGGATGTGCCATTCTCATTGACATATGAATGAGCCAGATCCCTAACATACTTCCTATGATCTTAAACCTTACTGAAGGATAAGGGGCACACATGGATTGACCACACTTTGATTTGCTAGGATGGCGAGTCTTAAATGTACTCTAATAACTGCATTTTGGGTGTTGGCAATTTGTGTGGGGTCTGCTTAGGCTGGATGTATAGGTAAGCATATCCGTTTCAGGATGGTGACATTCCCTGATGAGCTCACAAGGTTCTTTATGCTAAGTCCTGCAGGCTGAATGATTTGTTCAGGCATAAGAGAAAAGGAGTGAGTGGTATTAATCAGGAAATAAGATATTAATTAATTGTGGTTGATTGTCATAAGCCAAATTAATTAATGAATGTCTAAAACCTTAAATATGTGGATCATGTTAGTTTAATGCAACCCGTTCCTAATAACGTGGTAATAAAGGGGCGAGTCAGCATTGTTACCGTGGTGAAGGTTAAAACAATGTTTTATTAATTAATTATATTCTAGGTTGAACAAGGAAGGATTAATTAATAAAGAAGGCCCATTTTATTATTTGCATTTGATCCCTGTCTGGCCCACACACTGGTCAAGCCCATTAGGGTTAGGGTTTCTTAAAACCCTAACACTATATAAAGGATTTCTCTCTAGGTCAGAAGTAGCCACCACAGTATACAATTTAATATTCAAATCAGAATATTGAATTAAGAGAGAGAGAGATCGGTGGCGCTTCAGGGGGAGGTTTTTTCTGATTGAATCCTCCGGCTTCCTGATTCAACTTGGTAGAGAATCCTCACCATATTTCCAAGGAGCAAGGGAACAGATCAGAAGATCAAATTTGTAGGAACACGATCCAAGCAACGTTCCATTCCGCTTCAGATTTAACTTCATCGTTCATCCTGCGATCTAGATCTGTAGATCAAACGATTGAAGATCAGGTATTCTCTTGAATCCACCCTATGCAATTAATTATTGTAGAAGCATGAATAGGGTGGTAAATTTAATTTGTTCTTGATATCCTAAGAACGGTCCTGCGAATTAAATAACAACTCATGTTGTTGGTCGTAGACTCGAATCCTACAATTGGTATCAGAGCGAAGTTCCAGTTCTTAGGCTCTATCCTTGATAAATTTAATTAAATAAATTTGTATTTTCATGGATGGATTTAAACTGTTGTGTATGTTTTGTTCTCGTGGCCTTATTGTTTTTTGATCAGTTTTTCACCACGAGAAAATTCGTGGTTAGATTTGATAGGGGAAATCATTGTAATAGATTTAGATCTACTTTGTATTATTTTATTTCAAATCTGTAAAATTGGATTCGAAGAGAAAGATGAGAATTGAAGAACGAAGAGCACAAAAAGATGGACGTCGTCGACGGCGGCGGAAAACGGCTGCGCACGGCAAACCCTAGGGTTTGGCCGGGGCCAAACTCCTCCGCGCGCGCGCGCTTTCGGCCAGGCCGCAGGCGGCGGCCGGCCGTCGGGGCCGTGCAGCAGGTGGAGGCGAGCAGCAGTCGGCGGCAACGGCGATGTGGGTGGCAGCGACGTACGGCTGCAACCCTAGGGTTGCGCTGTATGCAGCTGGGCCGTGCCCTGCGTGTGTCGCGGCTGCTCAGCCGCTTCCCTCGCTGCATGGCCGGCTGGCGATAATGGCGACGGTGAGCTGGGGCGGTGGCAACATCCCGGCGACGCGAGCCAGCTGCAGGTGGCAGCTGCATGTCGACAGCGGCGGTGGGCTGTGAACCAGCGGCCGAAACCCTAGTTTCAAACTAGGGTTTTGCTGCTAGGGTTTTGATACGGGCCCATTGACCCGACGGCAGCCTGAATCTCTGAAACCCTAATTTCAGTCCAAGTGTTGCAGATTCAGATTAAAGAGTGGGAGCCCAACTTGAAGATCTGTAATCAAATTAAATCTTGTAATAGTTAGATTTAATTTAATTTTCAGTTGTAATTGCATCTGAGGGGCCACGAGAAATTTTATTTGTTTTTTTAATTATTTCTCGTATGATGTGATTTATTATGTGCGCACTAGTAAATAATAGGAAAGTATGCCTATTTGCTTTAATTATTTACTTTAATAAGCATGTTGCAATTATTAATATTTTTGAGCATGTCTTATGTGATTTATTTTATGTTTTAAATTATGTCTGTAAATTCCAGGATTCATATTAATTTGTGATGGAATTTTAGTTGTGACGTAATTTATGGCAACATTAAATAATGTGTGCGCATGAAACCTTTAGAATTAAAAAAATACTAAGCTGGATCTTGGTTCTTTTCTAACCAAGATCATTAGACCTCCACAAATACGACTTCTCATTGGAAGTGAGGTATCTCAAAGCGTAAACGGTCTACTCGGGTAGCTTACGTTAGGGGTCCCTCACAAGTTCTAATGCGATGAGGTTTCCAAAATAAAACACTTATTTTAAGATGAGAAGTGGGAGCCTCTAAGCAAACGGTCTACTCGGGTAGCTTGCATTGAGAAAACTTTCACTAGTCTCTAAGATTAATCTAAGTGGGATAACAAAGAATGTTAAGGGCATGCAATATGGGTCTAGTACGTATGCTAAATCGCTCTTTTACATTCGGAATTAGGATTGTGGTTATTTCGGCTTAGATGTTGACTGGAGTATAACTCATTTGTGATGTCCCTGCTCCGGATAGGTGAACATGGTTTAGAGATCTCCAATATTAATTTCTTTTGTCATTAGATACCTGACATGTTAAGAAATTAAAGGATCATTTGATCTGGTTGAGCGTTCATCGTAAACGGTCTACTCGGGTAGCTTGCGGTGAATTAGCTTGAGCAATTGGAGGAAACAAATTGTATTATTTTATCTAAAGGTTACTATGCATATTTGTTTCAATTTTTCTGTTGTATGTTCTTAATTTATTTATTTATTCATTTTCAGATATGTCTATCATTAATCGTATTTTGGCACAAAATCCCTTGAGGGGTTCTAATTTCCTGGAATGGAAATGGCTCATGGAGTGATGCATGTTTGCTACGTAGACTGTTTTTGTGTTACTTGTGCCTCGTCCAGCTGTACCTCTCATTGAGTCCTCAGATTCCTCTAGGAGCTCTCTTGAAAAATGGATGACGAACAACGATAAGTTATTATCAATACTCAGGTCATCCATGATTGAGGAGCTCCAGCTCAAGTATCAGTATTGTACTGACGCTGTTGAGATTTGGAGAGACCTAATTATGACTTATGGTAGGCTTGGACAGACTACCAGTGTCGAGTTCATAATGAGAATTGTGAACTGTAAGCTGGCACAGGGTGGTAATGTCAGGGAGCATTTGTTGCACATGGATCACCTCAGAAGATTCTATATCTTAAATGGTGGAAATATGAATGATCAGTTATTCATTGATGTCATATATGACTCCCTTCCAGAATCTTACTATGACTTCACTTCAATAGTCGAAGACAAAGTGTTCACTTTGGATCAGTTGATCAGTTTCTTGGAGGCTGCTCAACACATCAATGATTCCTTGTCTGCTATTGTGCTTGACTATCACTTTCCACTTCAGAGTGTAGAGGATGTAAGCATGAAGAATTTGACTAGTGATGGTTCTATAGAAAGATTTGGAGGCAAAGTTTACAAAAGAAAGGTCTGTTCTGAATGCAAAAGGAAAGGTCACTGTAAAGTAAATTGTCCGGTGTTTGTCACTAGGGGACAAGGTACGTCATCTTCTGCACTAGTCATTGAAACATGTTTAGCATCAGTTTCTATCCATTCGTGGATAGTGGACACTGGAGCTACTGATCATGTTTGTTACTCTATGCAGGGGTTCGAGCTGACTAGAGAGCTTGAAGATGGCGAGGTTACCATCTCCATGCGAAATGCTGCTAGAGTCTCTGCTGCAGCAATTGGAGATGTTACTTTATGTTTTGGGAATAATGTTTTAACACTAATAGATGTTTTGTTTGTGCCGACTTTTCGACGAAACTTGATTTCAGTTTCCAAACTCTTTGATGATGGATTTTCTGTTGTTTTTGGTAGATATGTTTCTATCATGTGAAATAACGTTGTTATCTGTCATGGGTCACTAAAAGATTATCTTTATGTTATTACATGTTCAAACAAACCGACAGTGAAAGAGGCACATAATTTGTCTAACCAGCGGAAAAGAAAGTTTTCTTCAAGTGAGGATATAACATATCTTTGGCACTTGAGACTCAGTCATGTCAATCTTAAAAGAATCAAGAAACTCGTTGACTGTGGAATTATGGATCCAATCCAGCTAGTTCCACATAGAGTTTGTGAGTCTTGTATAGAGGGAAAGATGACGACCAGGCCTTTTAAGGCAAGTGAGTCTCGAGCAAATGACTTGTTGGACCTCATCCACTCTGATCTGTGTGGACCTATGACAACACAAGCCCGTGGTGGGCATAGATACTTTGTCACCTTTAAAGATGGCTACTCTAGATATGGACGCGTTTATCTGCTTCACTACAAGTCTGAATGCCTTGAGAAATTCAAGGAATTCAAGGCTGAGGTAGAGAAGAAGTTGAACAAGACCATAAAGACACTGCGATCTGATCGTGGTGGGGAGTACCTCAGCAATGAGTTTCTCCAGTATCTGGCAGGTCAAGGGATTACTTCCCAGTGGACTGCACCTGGCACCCCTCAGCAGAATGGTGTAGCAGAGAGAAGAAACAGAACACTGTTAGAAATGGTTAGATCAATGATGAACTATGCCAGCTTACCAATTTCCTTTTGGGGATATGCACTAGAAACAACTCCAAATCAGTTCCTAAAACTCCAGTTGAACTCTGGTATGGACATAAGCCCAATTTGTCCAAGCTAAGAGTGTGGGGTTGTCCAGCATACGTACTGAATAAGGAAGCTGATAAGTTGGAAGGCAGGTCTAAGTTAATGCTGTTTGTGGGCTATCCCAGGCAAACAAATGGTGGTTTCTTTTATGACCCAGAAGATCAGAAAGTTGTTGTGAGTACCAACACAAGATTTCTGGAACATGAATTTATAAGAAACCACAAAACCAAGAGCGAGATTGTACTTCAAGAAATTGAAGAGAACAATTCAAATCCATCAGGAGAACCCCGTGGCAACCTGAGCATACCTGAATTGGGTATGGAACCAGGTGCACGGCCGCCTGTGCAAGATGGTGAATCACAAGTAAATGCACCAAACACAGACACATTGAAGGGGCCTCGTCGTAGTGGGAGGTTGTCTCGGCAACCTGAACGGTATATGTTCGTGGGAGAGTCTTCTGACTTAATCCCTAAAAATGGACTGAATGATACCGACCCATGGACATACGATGAAGCTATGAGTGACAAGGATGCTGATCAATGGTGAAAGGCCATGGATTCTGAAATAGAATCGATTACAGCTATGGATGTGTACCAGAAATCCTTACTGCCAGAAGGCTTTCGGGCCACAGGCAGTAAGTGGGTATACAAGAGAAAGAAGGATTTGAGTGGTAACATAACGGCGTTTAAGGCCAGGCTGGTGGCGAAAGGTTATAGTCAAAAGGAAGGTATTGACTATGATGAAACCTTCTCACCAGTTGCTATGTTAAAATCCATTCGGATACGTCTATCCATAGCAGCACATATGGATCTTGAGATCTGGCAGATGGGTGTCAAAACCGCATTCTTGAACGGGTACCTTGAGGAAGGTCGTGAAATCTACATGCAACAACCAGAAGGATATGTGCAGGATGATCAAGAGCATCTTTTCTGGAAGCTTAAGAAGTCCTTATATGGACTTAAGCAAGCTTCAAGGTCATGGAAAAAGTGTTTCGATGATGTGATCAAATCCTATGGATTTGCACAATGTGAAAACGAAAGTTGTGTGTGCCGTTTATTTGTCAGTGGGAGTGTGGTCTTTCTTGTACTTTATGTAGATGACATTCTCCTATTTGGAGACAATGTGGAGGTGTTATCAGGCATAAAAGGTTGGTTATCCGAGCAGTTTCAGATGAAAGATCTGGGTAATGCTGGTTACATCCTTGGGATCAAAGTCCTACGTAATCGTAGGAAAAGGATGTTGAGCTTATCCCAGGGTGCTTACATTGATACTGTGTTGGCTCGTTTTAGCATGGAAAATTCCAAAAGAGGTCTTTTACCTTATCGTCATGGAATTCATCTTTCAAAGTCACAGTGTCCTGTGATAGAGAAGGAGAAGAATGAGATGTCTAAAGTAGCATATGCTTCGGCAGTGGGAAGTCTCATGTATGTAATGCTTTGCACGAGGCCAGATATCTGCTATGTTGTTGGTATGGCAGCAAGATATCAGTCCAATCCTGGGCAGGCGCATTGGAATGCGGTGAAACACATTCTCAAATATCTGAGGAAAACACGAGACTTATGTCTTGTATATCAGAGTGAGAACTTGTGTCCTGTTGGGTACACGGATTCGGATTTCCAGGCGGATCAAGATGAGAAGAGATCGACCTCTGGATATGTGTTTACCTTGGGAGGAGGAGCTGTGTCTTGGAGGAGTGCGAAGCGAAAATGCATCGCAGACTCCACCATGGAAGCTGAATATGTAGCAGCTTCAGAGGCAGCAAAGGAAGATGTATGGTTCCGAAACTTTCCTCCTGGAGTTGGATATTGTTCCGAGCTTGCCTAAGGTCGGTGATAATGCTGGTGCAGTGGCAAACTCAAAGGAACCCAGAACTCACAAGGCCTCAAAACACATTGAGAGGAAATACCACATCATACGAGAGATCGTGGCAAGAGGCGATGTGCTGGTCCAAAAGATAGATACGAAAGAGAATCTAGCTGATCCATTTACAAAGGGTTTGCCCTAGAAGATCTATGAGGAACTTGTTCGTGCTCTTGGACTGAAGATCTGAGGCTGGATATCTTATGTCCCTTTTGTAATAGCTAGATAATATAGACACACTTAATACTCTGTAAAAGTAATGGTATTATGCTTTTGAGTATAAGTGGGAGATTGTTGGGATTGTATACTGAAAGCATAAACGATTAAGTGTTTTGTATACTGGCCTTCATTTATGTGTTGCATCAACAATTCTCGCTATCTGATAAATGTGAGCATACGACGAACTATAATATCATTTTATCTCGTAGATAGGGATGACCATATGGTGTGTAGGAGATCACAGAGGATCATATGGTTCGTTTGACCTAGCGAGATATAAACAGTATCGCAGCTGAAACAGTCCCTGGATAGGTTGTTGGTTTAAGTTGCGGCACATCGGTTCATAAGTGGGCTTATCCTAGCTACTTGATGTGTCGGTACATGTTTATGTATTGATGGGA
>JAPKLW010001299.1:69914-86405 GCA_026898455.1 Plectranthus barbatus
CTAGAGGGCATTCGTACTTCAGGTGGTCTGGAGAGTTGCATTCAAAACATGTATGTGGATCTCTCTTGATAAATCTCTGCTCACTGGTCTGAGCTTCCTTCCCTTTAGCGTTGGCCTTCTCAAGAAGTACGGCCAGGTTCCTCATCTGTTCTTCCAGTTTTTAACTAACTGCTCAGTTTCTCTCTTCACAGCTGAGGTAGAGGTGTCCTTCACTGGAGTAGACTGATGGGCAATTTTGTCGAACTGAACTGGCTTCTTCTGACTTCTCTGAAAGTCTCTCTTTACAAAGAATGTGACATCATCATTTGTTGCTGGGTTTGAGGATCTGGCAGCTTCATTCATGTTCACCATTTGGATATCCCATTCATGGGCTTGAAGTTCGGCAAACAGCTCTTTGGTGGTCATCTTCGAGAGATCCATGGCTTTTAAACTGGTAGTTTTGACAAACCAGTCTTCCTTAGGCATCCTTGAGAGGATTTTGGCATTCATGTCAACCACACTCTCTTCTCTTCCCAGACTTTTCATCTCGTTGACGATGGTGTTGAATCTTTCTTCCATCGATTTGATTGATTCATCCGGTAACATCTGGAAGGATTCATATTTGTCAACCACGACTTGTTTCTTGTTGTGCTTCATTGCTTCAGTTTCCTTCGTGAGCTCAATAATCCAATCCCATAGCTCTTTTACATTGTCGTTCTCTACGGCTTCCTCCATGAGAGATTCCGGCAGCGACTGTAGGAGCATTTCTTGTCCAATGGGATCCAGCTGAGCGCGTTTCTTATCCTCCAGTGTCCATTCCTCTGGAGTATTATCTATCATTTGAGGTTGAGGACCTTGATCATCTACTCCAAATCGAGCGTTGACTTTTTGAATCTTCAATGGCCCATTCTTTATAACTTCATCTATTTCTAGATGTTGACTCCTCAATAGAATGAGGGAACTCTTATTCCATACTTCGAACTTATCTGGGTTGTACTTGGGAAGACTCGGATAGTTCATCATCTTTAAATAATCTGCTCGCTAAACAAACACAAAAAGATGAGAGTGCAAGGAAAATATGGATCCGGCCCTAAGCGACTTAAAGCAGACAGTCTAGAAAGACCAATCTGCTCTGATAACACTTGTTGGTCCCTGATCAGAGTTATCTTAAATGTGCAGTGGAAATATTACTTAGGGTTGCACTCTAATACTGGGGGTTCAGTTTCCAGTTTAGGTTTTATCAAACTGAGTTTAGCTGGCAGTTTAAGTAAATAGTTTTCAGATATACACTTCAACACTTTAGAGAAGTGATGAAGGTTTCAAAGTATAGTTAGAAACTGAGTAATGCAAGAAATAAACGAAAACTGTAAATGACACACGATATTATAGTGGTTCGGATCCTTAAGTCCTACGTCCACTCTTCGGAAATAAATCTGGTAATTCAGTAAGAGAATGAAATATACACACCTCACGATTTATAGCCAATCACCGCAAAAGTCACCGTTTGCAGCAAAATGGATCACTCGCCTAGGTAGATGTTTTTCACTCCTTCAGTTCTTCGAAGCCTCTCCAAGTCTTCTCCAAACTGGCAGTCGTCGAAAATGGATTGAGGACACACCTCCCTTCTCCTTCTCCGGTGGGTGAATGGTTGATTTCTTCCCAGAACAAACAAAGGTTGGCGAACGCCCGTAAGAACCTGTTCCTCGTCTGAGAACCAGGCTGTTGTGTTCCTACTTGAGAAGTAAGAACACCAGGATGTAGACTAAGTAGCAGAGACTTAATCCTCGTGTACTCAAGATCACATGGCGAATCTCAGAAGATTTCTTGAGCAATAAAGCCTCGTGTTCAGTAAATGAACCACGGAGTAAATGTCGTTTGGTTGAGAGCTTTAAATATGTTTGAGCTTTCAATTCGGCAGAGTGACGGCATGTTTTGAATGTGTCGAAGATCGGTTGTTTTCTCTCTGGTCCTTTTGTTATTTATAGACGAGACTTTGAAAAGTAGCCGGTAGAGACAAGGTAGATGTTGTCCAATCAGCGGCCTTACTTTTTGTTGTCGCAGACCTGCTCCTCTGTTTTTTCTGAACACAACCATGTTTTTTTGAGACAGTTTTGTACTTGTTGTGTCAGACTCAAACAACGTTAGACTTCAGTCGTAACTGTCTGATTCTTCGTTCCTTATCATTGATATTCCAAAGCTCTTTACGACTGTTTAGCTTATTATTTTTCGCTTGCTCTCTACCGTGTGAATCCGCTTGTCTTGAAACTGTGAGATACCCTCGACAGTTTCTCATATCCTTGTTTGTGAAAACTTTGTCCACAGTTTTCAGCGATGTTTTGTCTTTGGCATTTCCAAACTGCATGCGTAGTATTCTTTGCTCATTACTTTGATTTGCTCTCGCAGTTTTCAGCGGTTCTTCTTGAACTATCTTCACAATTTTTCTTCCATAAAGCTTCTCGAACTATCTTCACAGTAGTTGGCTGAATGCTTCCAAACAAACTATTACAACTCAATTGTCCTATACAGGGATTACAAAGTAATTACTCTAGACCTAGGTATTCAATTTTGACACATCAAAATATCAAAATAAGGGTGGGATTTACATATCAACACCTAACACTCCATGAGCTTGCGCTTATGATAGGACATAATCATTAAGATTGAGGCATGTTTATATTGAACTTTTGAATTTCTCTAGTTTGTGTGTGTTAATACTTGAGACTAGACAAAAAGCCTTGAGACTTAAGCCTTGATATTTTCATATGTTTTGTTGTGAGTGGCAAGATAGAAAGTGAAACAACTAGAATTCGCATTCGTTCTCTATCTATTCTAGCATGATCTTTGACTAGAAGATGATATTAGGCTATTGATTCCTAGCTCCTAACCCTGCACTTTGGATTATAAGGTGTTATTATGAACATTATTCACCTTTTATATGATTAGAAACAAGTTTAGGGATGAGAGAATTGAGGGTGAATACGGATGTTGTGAGGTTAGGTGTTGGAAATATGTTTGAATATGTATCCCAAGTGGAAGGCATGAAAGAAAAGAAAAAGAAATGAGAAAAGTCATGTGTTGGAAACAAAAAAGAGAAGAGAAAAGTGAAAAAAGTGAAAAAAAATAAGCACCTACAAAAAAATCTTTGAGAAAAGAATACATGAAAAATTCATTGTGAAAAAGAATAAAAAAGAGAAAGAAAGAAAGAAAGTGAATGTCTTGGATTAATTGAATGAGGATCATGTGTTGGTTGTTATGGGTTTTGAAAGAGACTAGCCACTTTAGCCCAAAAACAACCTACCAACTAGTTAACCACGTTATCACAAAAAATAAAAACCTTTTTGATTCTATAATGAAGTTCGTTTGAAATAGTGGTGAGATAAGATGCAAGCTTATACGAGTTGAACTTGATATCTTGTGCGTGAGTGGCCTATCCCTAAACACGTGAGGGAGTGTGCTTTCTTGTTTAACTCATTTGTTGAGAGGCTCTAGTCTCTTGTATTAACTGATGCACACAAGAAGGTGATAATCTCGTTCGATTGAGACATGTCGAGTTTGATATGATGAGCTAGGAGGCATTGCACTAAGTGAAGTGATATCTTTGTTGTGTTTTGATTGAGGACAACCAAAGGTTTAAATTTGGGGGATTATGATATGTATGTGAAATGTTTACATTTTGTGTGCTTAAATGTTGCATTTTAGGTCATTTTACATGCATTTTACCCACATATAATATGTTTTGTGTGGATTACTTTACTTTTAGTGTTTGAAGACGTTTAGGGACAAAAAGAAGTGCAAAACTGATAATGCAAATGAAGGAAATAATAACAATAATCCAGGAGACGGAAATATGGTTCAGAATTTGATAGCAGCCCTTCAAGGATTTGTTCAACAAGCAGCTGTAGGTGCACCACCTAATGCACCACCGCCACCACCACCAACTGTCAATCAAGTAATCGAACAATTCCGGCATTGTAATCCTCCTAGTTTCAATGGGAGAAGTGGACCCTTGGAAGTAGAGGAATGGATGATGGGGTTAGAGAGGATATTCGAGTATATGGACTGCACTGATGCACAAAAGGTGGCATGTGTCGCTTACCAATTCACTGAAGATGCGGGTCACTGGTGGCAAACTCATAAGAGTGGCATAATTGTGGAGGCACGGCAGACTTTGACATGGGAAGAATTCAAGAAGATCGTGATGGACAAATATTTCCCACGCTCTTTGCGGAATCAGAAACAAAAGGAGTTCTTGGATCTGAAGCAAGGAGACCCATCAGTTACGGAATATGAGCGTAGATTAAATCAACTCTCACACTATGTAGCTCGAAATTTGGAGTCAGAGGAAGATCAGCAGACTGGTTCTTGAGAGGTCTACGACCTGAAATTTATTCTTGCTCCTCAGAGGATTGTGGACTATGGACAAGCAGTTAGTCAAGCTCAAGAGGTAGCCACTGGATTAGCGGTTGATAAAGTGATTCCCCAAAATACTGTGAACCATGGGAAAAAAAATGGAACGATCAACACAAAGGAAACAAGAATTTTTCCCACAAGAAAGAGAAGACGGAGACATAATCTACTCACCCAAATCCTGACACTAGAAGACTTTGCCCCAATTGCAACAAACCTCATGGTGGAGAATGTTTCTGGAAGAACAATGTGTGCTACTCTTGCCATGAACCAGGACATATCTCAACAAACTGTCCTAAAAAGAAGGGAAATGAACCAAAATCGGGAGGAAATGCACGACTGTTTGCTCTTACTCAAGATGAAGCAAGGGAGAAGAGTAGTACCATTTCAGGTATGATTTCAATTAATGGAGTTCATGTTCTTGCATTATTTGATTCTGGAGCATCACATTCGTTCATATATGTTGAGCTTTGCAATAAGATTGGTATACTTGTTGAGGTAGAGAACCTAGCCCTTGATGTTAAGATACCTTCAGGTAATACCTTAAGAACTAATAAGTTTGCTAAGTTTGTTAGAATGAACTTGGGAGAAAAAGAATTAGTTGCCAACTTATATGCTTTAGAGATGCGAGACTTTGATTTAATTCTTGAAATGGATTGGTTGAGTTGCAACTATGCAATTATACGATGTTGTGAAAGAGAGGTAGTATTCCAAAGGCCAGAAGAACCAGAATTTACTTTCTATGGAGCTCAGATCGGAAAATCTCTAAGAGTCATATCAGCAATGAAGGTTGTAAAGATGTTGAGAAATGGCGAATGTCAAGGATATTTGGTGAATATGGTGGGAAATACACTGCCAGAAGTCACAATTGAGAGTGTGCCAGTAGTTCAACACTTCACTGATGTTTTTCCTGATGACATTCCTGGACTACCACCTAAGAGACAAGTAGAGTTTACTATCGATTTGATTCCTGGAGTTTCACCAATATCTAAAGCACCATATAGAATGGCACCAAAAGAACTACAAGAGTTAAAGGTGCAATTACAGGAGTTACAAGATAAAGGACACATTCGACCCAGTGTCTCACCGTGGGGAGCTCCAGTACTATTCGTGAAGAAGAAGGATGGTAATATGAGAATGTGTATAAATTATCGTGAACTGAATCAACTCACGATAAAGAATAAATATCCGCTTCCAAGGATAGAAGATTTACTTGATCAGTCAAAGGGAGCTAGGGTATTCTCAAAGACTGATCTACGATCTGGTTAGCATCAATTGAAGGTAAAGGAAGAAGATATTCCTAAAACTGCTTTCAGAACGAGATATGGCCACTACGAGTTTGTAGTTATGCCCTTTGGTTTAACAAATGCTCCAGTAGTTTTCATGAATTTAATGAATCGAGTGTTCCATTCTTATTTGGACCAATTCGTCATCGTATTCATCGATGATATCTTAGTATATTCAAAGACTAAGGAGCAACATGAGACACATTTGAGAATTATTCTAGAGACGTTAAGAAATGAGAAGTTATATGCAAAATTCTTAAAATGTGAGTTTTGGTTGGATTGAATTTCATTCCTTGGACATGTGGTATCTGCGGAAGGAATTGAGGTGGATCCGTCCAAAGTCGAGGCAGTGAATAATTGGACTACACCGACTAATGCTAGTGAGGTAAGGAGCTTTCTTGGACTTGCAGGCTACTATCAAAAGTTTGTTCGCGATTTCTCAAAGATTGCTGGTCCACTCACGAAATTGACACGGAAGGGAGTAGCATTTCATTGGACAAAAGAGTGTGAGAAAAGTTTTCAGGAGTTGAAGCAAAGGCTGATCATTGCACCAGTTTTAACAATTCCTGATGGATCTAAGAGATTCGTGATTTACACTGATGCATCGAAGCAAGGACTTGGTTGTGTTTTGATGCAAGAAGGTAAGGTGGTTGCCTACGCCTCTAGGAAATTGAAGGTTCATGAATTAAATTATCGTACCCATGATTTGGAGTTGGCAGCTGTGGTTCACGCCTTGAAGATTTGGCGACACTTTTTATACGGAGGAAAGTGTGAGATCTACTCAGACCATAAGAGCTTAAAATACTTCTTCACACAAAAAGAGTTGAACATGAGGCAAAGAAGGTGGCTAGAATTGGTAAAGGATTATGATTGTACAATTATGTACCATCCTGAACAGGCAAATGTTGTGGCCGATGCACTTAGCCGGAAGAGAGTAAGTTCGGCAGAAACATTGACTCAACAAGAGGAGTTGTTAAAAGATGATGCACCATGTTGGTATGAGTAGCACAATCAAATCCTTTAAGCACTTTTGCATAGCCAGAATCCCTCTCATTCTGGTGTGGCTCCATACATTCATGTCACCCTTCGCACACCTATCGGAAGTCTTACAGGAGCCGCTCATTGTTCGTGCTTCTCATGCACCTGCGATCACTCCTTGCTCCGGCGTCGGGTCGTCACATGCCCACCAGCTTCCATTGGTTCGTCCTCGAACCACACCGTACTGGGAGAGGTTTGGCTCTGATACCATTTGTAATGCCCCGGCCCAAGGGCTCGAACGAGCTCACCTGAGGTCGGCTAGGTTACCCACCAATGGTCTGGAATGGCTTCCAGACTGACGGCTGACCCCACAAACCAATACAAGTCCTTCCCAGCGTGCTTTGTCCTCACTTACACGCACCCTGAGAAACTTCCCAGGGGGTCACCCATCTTAGTTCTACCCCAAGTCAAGCACGCTTAACATTGGAGTTTTCCTAGAACGGGTGCCGGAAAAGATGATGCACCATGTTGGTATGAGTAGCACAATCAAATCCTTTAAGCACTTTTGCATATCCAGAATCCATCTCATTCTGGTGTGGCTCCATACATTCATGTCACCCTTCGCACACCTATCGGAAGTCTTACAGGAGCCGCTCATTGTACGTGCTTCTCACGCACCAGCGATCACTCCTTGCTCCGGCGTCAGGTTGAAATGGAGGATTATGAGTATTTGATTTCGCTTCAAATGCAGTCTTGAAGGCAAAAAGCGAGATAGAGGCAAATTAGGACGAAATTCAGTTGACCGAGATCACATGGTGGGACAGAGGCAAATTTCAACAGAAATTGATGTTGGGAGAAAATTCCAGAGTTGGAATAGAGAAGAATTTTGATTGAAGTCTCCTGATTTTGGTCGAAACTAGTCGTTAATTCAGGATTTGGACAAACACTCATTTCGGGCAAAATCTTTGAAGGGTTAGAGGCCATTTTTGGCAAAATGCGGGTTCGAGAGATTATTATAAATAGGCAAAAATTTGAGAAGATTCTAGATTTTTGGCAGTTAATTTTCATCGACATCCAAGTAACTACTCTTTACACACTTTGGGGCGAAATTAAAAGATAAATATACCTCAACCGGATGATATAGGGAGGAGATTGAAGATTCAAGCTTGGGGAAGCACAATTGAGAAGATTCTCACTCTAAATTTCATATTTGTAATGGACTTCTTTTCTCTTGTAATTGTGTTTGTTCCAAAGCAAGGTATGAGAGACTGAACTATTGTAGTATTTAGGACTTGATACATGCAATGGATGATTTTAATTGATTGAATGATTTACTTACTTCTTGATTTATTTTTTCATTTATCTTGAGCTTGTTCCTTATCAAGCATTATAGGTTAGGCACCAAGTGTTTGATACATTGTTAACTAGGTTGTAGCCAATAAGCAGGTCTAATTTTCGTGTATAGATTGTGCATGTGTGTAACTCGACTCTAGCAAAAAGAGGGAGCATATAGGTCACTAATCCACAAACAGTTTTGGGAGTTGTGTAGGGTAGGACAACGTGAAGTTTGAATAGTCAAGGTGATCTACGGTCTATTCACCGGTCATAAGGGAGATTGATCAACACAATCAAGATAAAAATCGGTTTGTAGAGGTTCGGTTATCAATTGTAGATCCATTGCATTGTCCATCCTAAATCCTCGGTTTTTCTAGATTGTTTCTTTCCAAACTTGATTGATTGTTGAGTTAGTGTTGTTGAGATTGATTTGCTGCTAGAGTATTTGTTAGATAGTTGTTCAATTGTTTGAGGTTTGATTGTATTGTTGTTCATTGTTGTTTTGTTCAAGTATTTTGATTTCTTGCCTAGGTAATCACTCTTCAAATTTCATATCGCACTTTGATATATTGAGTTTTTTTAGTGGCTAGTATTTGATTTGTAGGCAAAGTGAGTATGTCGTTTTTGATAAATTTCTTTACTTGATCACTAGCTCATCTACAATTAAGTGAGGTATTTCTGATTAAAATAATTACTGCATCACTCGCTCTCAAAGCTCATTGTGAGGAAATATTCGGTGATGATGGTCATAGATGATGGCATCAAGGGTAATTGGGCCGAATTTATCAACAGCAGGCTCTTGGAGAATGTGAAGAAAAACTCAACAATGTAGACAGAGCACATGTTCTCCTCTGTGGTTTGCTTTGGTTTGAAGGTGAACCACTTGATCGAGCAACTAGTGGAGAGGTAAGACAGAGGTGAGGAACTTTCGAGCAATGAATTTATTCCTCCTAACAAGTCGTTGCAAGACAAGGGGAGGGTGAAGGAGCCAGTTTACCTCACTGGCAGGCAGAACGCCGACCCCAATGATCCATTGAGTGAGGATGAAATCCCTCTGAGTGCTCTAGGCCAGCAAGTTCCTCAATTGGTTGTCCCTTTGACTGAAGAGCAGAAACCTGAGCTAGAAGAAGCGAAGAGGAATGCGGAGAACGAGAGCTACTTCCAGATGATGGATGGCTTGACTCCCATTACCCAGCTCAAGGAGTCAATAGGACAACAGGCTCCAACAAAACAGAGGAGCGGACGATCTCACCAATCTCATCACAAGCAGAAAAATAAGCCAAAGACCCAATCAACCATTGTGAAAGGTCAATCCACTGCAAGAACTGGCCAAAGTAGGGGAGATGTATTTGCTGGCCATGCTATTTTAGGTGCAACTTTTAGAGATTGGAAGATACTCCGAGGCTCTCCCTGAGAAGCCTCCGACCAGGAAGAAGAGGACGCTGATCACAATGGAGACTGAGGCTCGGAGGAAAGCAAAAATATACGGCAGCGATTGCTAGGGCCAAAGCCAAGAAGAAGGCTAAGGAGGAAGCACTGGCGAGGGAACTGCTGGCCCGGGATGAGGCCTTTATAAAGATCAAGGCGGAGGCTGAGGCCAGGGAGAAACAAAATTTTTGGCAAACTCTACCAAAGGCAAGGAGAAGGCACTGAAAACCAAGAGAAAAGGATGTTTTTTATCCTTTTTTGGCAAAACCCCAAACCAAACTGACGATCAGGGAGTTAGCTTCTGAGAAACCAACTGGGTTCCCAAATATCATGTCCGATGAAGCCTTCATTGAGCTGATGAGCAAAGTCATTCCAGCTTATACTGAGAAGGCAGAGGACATCGTGGTGGAGAGGGAGATGGATGTTGAGGAATCAACTACCGTGTAAGGGGAGGTAGATATTTATAAGGAAACTGAAGTAGAGTGGGCGACCACCCCAGGAAAACTGGTGGAGGAGAAAATTGAAGAAAATCGGGCGACCACCCCTCGAAAAATGGCAGTATCAAAAACCAGTGAAGTGGAACTAGTTCAAACTGATGAAAACTCATTGGCTCTTAACCTTGTTGCTTCTGATGCAGATAGTGCAAAACTTTTGGAGCTCGAGGAAGAGACCATCCTTGAGGAGGACTTGAAGGGTGCATGGAGGATCCATCTATGGGTCAAAAGGGAAAAGGTTGAATCTCAAGTTCCATGCTCAATCCCAACTTATAAGATTCCTTTGTCTAGGCTACAACATGCGGAGTTTAATGCTGAAAGAATGAAGAACCGGTGCCCACCAATCCCGCAGATGGATCATGCCAACAAGGATTCGATACCTTGGGTCACAACTATCTCCCAACGCGTTGAGCAGCAAGTCACCTGGGAGATTAACAATCTCTACGGTGTAGTACTTAGAGATAAGACTATGGAGACCACGGTGCTGCGAGGTGAGTTCAGACGCTGGAGGAGGTTCGACATATGTGTCCGCGAGCGACCTCAAGAAGATTTTGCCATAATAATGGCCAGCCTCGGGCTCACATATTAGTGTGCTGAGGAGTGTTGGGCAGACTTGTGGATCGAACAATCCTAGATGTGCCAGCTTACAAAGGAGCAAATTCGGGTAGGCTGATCAGAATCCGTGAGTACAGGGCCGAAACTGGTGCCACCTACAGAGTTCATTCCAAAGCCTCCCTAGTCCATCCAGTTCAAGCCAACTCCAGTTCACTTTCCCCCCCCCCCCCCCCCCCCCCCGATTCCAAGTGATCAGGTGTTGTGAATAAGATGAGGAAGATCCATCCTATGCCTTGATCAATCAAAGCCCTGCTACAAGGAGGATGAAGTAGCTTTTGCAAGAATTGACTGACATCTCTATCCATTTGGCGAAACTTGCCACCGCTGAATCTAAACGCCAGTAGGAGTTGTTGAACAAGGAGATCACAACAGAGTTGCCCAAGCGAAGAGGAAAGAATAAGAGAGTGTCATATCATTGTAGAATCCGAAAGACAATAGGAGTTGCAATCGATAGCGAATGAAGACAGAGCTTCCCATGCTCGGAGAGTGGAAGACGAAAGGGAGCATGCTCGTACAATAATCTAATTGGCCATGTTGTCAACATAACCCTGGATGAGCCTGTAATTGAACATCCAGATGACTCACCGACCACCACCACAACCACCCCTCTAGAACCGAACTTTCACGCACAGAACTTTGTTGTTGGTGTACTCAACTTCATCAACACCTAAATTGACAACGTCAAGCAGGAGTTCAAAAGCAAACTTGAGGAGACCCACGCGGCCATTGCAGAAACTAAGGCAGAAATCTCCTAGCTCACAACCGCTATGGCTACCCTCATTGGTGTAGTCAAAGAGGGGGAAGAGTTATGCAAAAAATAACAAGTTGAGCGCAAAGAGAGAGAGAGAGAGAGAGAGAAAGCTCGCAAGAAGGAGGAACCCAAGCATAGAGCAAGAGAAAAAGCTAAGTGAGGACAAGAAGAAGAGAAGGGAAGTAGAGATTTCAAGCTTGCTCGAGATAGCACAACGACTCGAAGCCCTGCAGAAGAAGTAAGCTTGTTCTCTAGGTTTCTTTTTGTCAGTTTCTCCTTGTACTTGTAATTTTTCAAATCTTATAAATGAAAAACTGGCAGTTTAATGACAAAAACTCATTGTCCAAACTTCTCTATTCTCTTACTGGGCTAAATTTACACATTCTAGTGTAATCAGCAAACTTCATTTCATTCTATAAGTTTAATCGATCATTATCTCTCTTGTTGAGGGGGAACATTTTATAAAATAGGTTGTGCCTTAGGATTTAGCTTCTCGAGTATTTTATTTTGTCAATCTTGAACTGAATTGCTCAGTACATTGTGAACTCGAAAAATCATTTATCCTTTTTGCCAGCTTAGTTGATATTGCTTTGACAATACCAAAAGGGAAAAATTGTTAAGAAGTATTCATACCATATTATTGTTTGTTTTGTTGTGTCAAGCCAAATACCAGCTTAGGATATCTCTAGATTAGCTCTAGTTTGTTTAAACTGGTAATGTCCTATTAGGATATTTATTGAGTTGTAATGGAGCTGATCAAGACAAGCTGGTTCAGGAGCTAATCAACCAGTTTGGGGTGCGCAAGGAATTAGAAGAAACTGGTGATCAGTTTACCAGTTTGGGATTCTCACTTTCAGAGAAACTGGGAGAAGTCACCAGCTTGGAGGACACCAATTTACAAGCAATTCTAACTCACGCATAGAGACAAAAGGAACAAGTTAGAGAAATGATTTTCAATGCCAGACTTTAAAAATGGAGATTCCTTAAAGTCTCAAAATTTATCAACCTGTTGGGATTCTTTGGACTGGCAGAGCTATTCTGACACAAAGCTGTAGAGTCAGCACCTTTTGTCGGAAAAGTAGGAGCAGATGCAGATTTTCTGGAAAACAATCTGCCCTTCGCAGAAAACAGAGGCAACGGATTGGACAACATTCGAGATGTCTCTCAACGGCTACTATTTCAAATATCTTAACACTTCACCTATAAATAGAAGAAGTGTTCCAAGAGAGAAGTCTACTGAAACTCTGAACGATCGAAATTAAAGTGCAAAGAAACTCTCAAAGCTTTCAAATGTTTAAGGCTATCTTTAGTTGATCGTGTGTCATCTCTTGGACACGAGACTTGTTGCATTCAAGCACAAGTTTAATCTTGGTGTTTTTACTTTCTAAGTAAAAACACAACAGTCACTGCGTATCGCCAAGCTTTGACTATCACGGGCATCTAGCCAAAAAGATTAACAGTTCGAGAAGAGCACAAAAACTCCCAAGTTCCAAAAGGAGGTTGTGTGGTGTGCCCACACTCAATTTCTGAGAAGCAGAGGAAGCAGAGGCCTGACGAGTGAGCAAGTGGACCGGTGGTTAGAAGCATTCACCAGCTTGCGATAGATCTCGAGACCCATTAAATTCTGAAGCTTAGTGTATTCCAGACTTAAGGTCTTAAGAGAAGACATAGGACTTTCGTGTTTGAACTTCTATAAATCCTTTTCCACTTACTGCTTTATTTACATTCTCACAAAACTCAACAAATTCTTAGTGTTGAAGTATAACCGAACCGAACTTAATCTCAAACTCCCTAACAATAAGTTCTTAAAAACACACACTGGTTAAGATTCTATATTTAACTATAAATCAATGTTTTAATATCCAATACTAAACATATATTTAAAAAGTTTATAATTAAGAGAACATTGTGCATAGTATAAACACAATTATTAAAATTAACATATGATCATAATAAATGAAAAAAGTGAAAACTTAAATAGCTTATTCGACTATACTAAAATCTTAAATAGTCAATATTATTTATACATTTAAAAATTAGTCATTTTTCAAAAATATCCCAACCTTTTCAGATATAATAACATCTTTTTTTCAGCTAGAATATTTATCTGAAAGTCCAAACACATATTAAAATAATTCTCAAGTTGCAAACAATATCTTAGTTTAATGATTTTGAAACAATTCAAATTATTTTAAGAAAATAATTAAAAACAAAATTAATCCACTCTAATTGGGTAAGATGAATCCTATGTTAAACTTATAAAATTAATTTAAATTATAATAAATTAGAATCATAAAAGAGTTAAATAAAATTAATAATTTTAACAAAATCAAGAGTGAAACATGAAAAGTGAAATAGAAAATTTAATGTACAAATGCAGGGGTTGATGAGATTTACATTCTTTTTTGCCAATCCTTGAATGTATATAACATTGGCTATTTAAAAATTTTAGATAATCAAAGTAACTATTTAGATACATTCTCACGAAAAAATACTTAATGAAACATTTATAGTATATAATACAAATATTTATTTATTTTAAGAGAAAATAGCCAATCTCTTGTGAATACTTTCGACTACACTATGAATTATCCAAATCTGCAAGACATTGAAGGGTTTGGGTGGAAATTTTAGCTTTGCACTCTACTCCATGTACCTAAATACAATTTAAAAGAATATTATCAATATATTCCCATATGCACTACTTTTTTATATTTCAAATACTGTAAGTATATTTGTTAAATGTAATGTGAACGCCTTAAAATTTCAAATCAATAATTCGAACAAAATAAATTAGTAAAGATATTTTATTATTAACAATACAAAGTTCTATTATATGAATATTTATTTAAAAGGAAGGTCTTGGGTTAGGCAGGCCTAAACGATTTAGGCGGGTTTTATCCATTAACTCAAACCCAAACTCATATAATATACCCTAATTGGGATTAATAAACCCTATTTGGAATGGGTCAACCCATTTGGGTAGGATAAAACCCGCCTAAACCGTTTAGGTCTGCCTAACACAAGTTTTTGCCTTATTTAAATAACGAAAAAGAAAACAATTTGATCATGTAATCACATAAAAATGCACTAAAAACTAAATAACTAAGAAGCTTTCTTTAAAAAATAATCACCAAAAACAAAACAACTCGATAGTAAAATCATGCTCAAAAGTAACTTCATTATTGATCATCTATAATTCTAATTATAAAGAACAAACGAAAACTAATACATAATTAAAATTATATTCAAAATATATGCATAAAAATAAAACTAATTATATATAAAGTTAAATTGCGCAAAACAAATTGATAGGAGTGCGTCTCAATATTGAAATGTCATAAATCACAACAAATTCTCCATGAAGAGCAAAACTACCAACTCTGCATTATATGGCCAATATAATTTTTATCTATTTTAACTTCACATTGAAACAAAAAGAAAAATGAAAAAACTGGTTCTCCAAATCAAGAACACAAGATCACAAGCAAAAACCTAGATGTAGACCGATATGATTATATATGTATTGCATGACAAACGCATCAAACAATATGTAAAAGCCACTAGAGTTGCAACAATGTTTGGTTTGGCTCAGAATGTGAGATGTGCAGCACACATCGTATCAGCTCTACATACCAGGATTATACTGCTGATCTACACCTCATGATGCAGGAACTGCAGAACCGGAGTCAAAGGGCTCGCTGATTTGAAGCAGTTCGTTGGATAGCCCAGTGAAAACAGAGTCACCTGTTTCAATGGGTCTGAACTTGATGAATGCTGCAGGGACCAAATCCTAATTTCAAGAGTGATTGCTCTCTCTCCTGCAACTGGAAAATGTGGGATCACCCGTCGTTTCACAAGAACCGGGTTTAATAGCTCGAACTCTAAGCTTGGGTCTTTCAGTGCACTGCTCACGAACTAACACAAGAATAAAGATTATATATTACATAATGGTAAGGGTTGTTAGGTTCTGATATAGAATAATAAAATCATTCAACATTATTCATACTAATTCAATTATATAACTTAAAGTTTGATTAAAATTTTTCAACTTCAATACTGGATGCATATTATGATATTAAGATTGTATACAAAGATTAATAGGGATGTCAATCGTGTTAACCCACAAGAATTCAAGTTGGTAGGATATTCGGTCCGGACCCATTTAGATAAGATTTTCTTTGTCCAAAATTATTTCAACCCTAATCCACTACCCGCTTTTTGATTTGGTTTATTTGAGCCAACTTGATAAAGTTAATCATTCAAAACTTGTTAAGGACTATAGGCAAATATAGAAAAGGACTAACCTCATATAGAGCTTCAGTTGGCTCCAATGGAGAAAATATAGCTTGAAGAACCACTCCATCAGGAAACCGTATACTGTCTTCTTGCAGCCTTGACCTGTTTTTCTCTGTACGATTTAGGAATGAGAACCTTAGATTCCTCTAGCTTTTACATACTTCACTCTGCTTCCCTTTTCGATTCTACAGCTGAAAGGTTGTAGAAAGAATCAGGTAGCTCAATTTTTGCAGCTACAATCTCGGGGACAGAAAAGAACACCCGTATCTGATTTCAATAGATGAGGAAAACCAATTAGAATACACTGTCAGGGATAAAAGAATATGAAAAAGACTAGTTGAGGTGAAGCATGGATTCATTTAATATAAGATGACTTGAACAGCTTTTACATGTATTCAACTCAAAATGCTACATGAAAGAATATTGATCACAATCCCGAAGCAGAAATCGTAAGTTTGCAGACTCGGATAGCACATGAGAGAAGCTAATCAAAATGGAGTTACCTAAGTTTAACAGAAAATAGTTAGGGACCAGAGGAAACACGAAATTCTAACCGACAAGTGACAGAATATGTTATACACCTTATAGGTAGAGTTTTGTAATATAAAGAAACTATCAATTTAACTAATGGCAGCAAAAATCTTGGAAAAACTTTTATAAAAAAAATCTGAATTCATTAAAACACTGAAATTAGCGTTAGAAGAAATGAAACATATTAAAAGTATAACATCCCTTTTGTACAAGAAAAATGAACTAAAAATAGAGCTTGACTAATCCTGAAATGTAACATTATTAATTCAACTTCTCAATTGTACAATATATATAATAAAATTCTTTACATTCTTTCAAAATTTTAAGATCAGACTCCATTTGTCATCTAGACAAAAATGCAATTTCATATATTTACAATAAAAACCGG
>JAPKLW010001299.1:88425-106657 GCA_026898455.1 Plectranthus barbatus
TCAATAAACAAGTCAGCAAATCTTGTTTCAGTAATCATGTTAAATGAATTTCTTACTTTTGACTCATTCGGTGGGATATGAAGTGAAAATAAATTGAAAAGCTTCAACAAGATTAACTCATCCAAAAGCAATGTAACAGCTTTTATTCAAGATCTACCTCACCATTAGAGGTAACATTTAAATATGTGGACACTTACAAAGAATAAAATGCCAAAAGATAGCAACTGTACCCCTTTCGAGTCATATTTCACTTTTCCTCTTTCTTATACCGAGCACGGTGTTCAAGAAATCCCGCCAGTTCATTCTCCAAACTCTCAATGAATTCACTTGTATGCTCTAAGGACTGCTCATGTCGATATTTATCGAGGGCCTGCAATTTGAATAAAGCATTTTTAAATCAAAAGGATATTTGGATCAAATTTTTCAAACACAATCATGGACCATAGAGTTTATTTTTCTCAGAACAATCTTTGTCATAGCAATCTATTACATCTGAAACGTAAAATAGCTTTTGAGTTTAGGCACAGGTTAAGTTTCAGCCTCAGCAGGGTCATATCATATATACTGGAAGCAGAGTGGCTCAAGCAAGATATGAGCTGAATATCCTAATTGGCAAATTCTTAGTGAGCAAATCAGCAATCACGTGATAATTAAAGACGGGTCATACCATTGCTTTAGATAGAGTGTTTGCAGGAGACATGACATCTGGCTGAACATAATTTTTTCCCCGATAGAATATTATTGTATTATTTTGCTTTATGTCGATAACAATGCCTTTGCTCAACCTAGCAAGCTCCTCAGCATATTGATACACTTGCCCAGGCTTGCAGGGTTTGCAGATGACTTTTACTGTCTCGTGCTTCTTCCAGTGAAGATGCATATTAAGAACAACACCTCCAAATACTCCTCGTCTCCCCACTGGAACATAATGTTTCTTTTTATCACCAGTACGCTTGAGGTAAAACCGTTCCTCTTCGGTCAATATTTCAGGATCATAGGTTTCAGGTGCTCCTTTAGGTAACTCATATTTCCTCAATTTCTCTATCAGCCATGCTTCTTTTCTTTTTGCCTAAAACGTCACAAAAATAAGGAAAGTTTAAGCACTTCAACACACAAACTCCTGAAAAATGTAAATCACTTTACAAGTCCAAAAAATCAGCTGAAACATCCATAGGACTATTTGCCTACCTTTTCGAGCTTGTACCTAATTCTAACTTCAGGGTTTGGAGAATTCAATTTCTTTTTTGCTTTCAACCGATAAAACCTCAGCTCGTTCAGTTTTGCCTTTCTCGACTTGTCAGACATATTTTTTACTGCTTTCAATTTCTTTGGCGTTGCTCCCTCTGTGCGCTGAATGCCAACGTTAAATCTGACAACATCTTCATCAATCCTCATCTCAATAGATTCAGTAGTTCTATTTGTAGCACAAGTCCTCCTTATAAGACTACTGCAAGGTCCAGATGGACACAGTCTTTTAACAGATAAAGCATTCATTAAGGTAGATCTAAATGCTAAATGGGGATGCAGTTTTTCCAACTCATGACCACATTTGTTTCCACACCCAAAATGGTGCATATAACGCAGCAGAAATGACGATTCCAATGAAAAGGGAGGAGCTGAAATGCTTCCCCAAAACCATTCGGAACTGAGAACAGACTCCCTGCAGCAGATGCAATATTCTATCAGTAGGAAACACTTACATGATTAACACCACAAAATTGAATCGTTTTTCCCAAACAACCAAAGCACCCAGTTCATTTGATCAACCCTACACAAACAGGGACGATTAGCCTCAAAGAAATTTTTATATAATCAAGAAACAATATTAACAGATAACCACAAAAATACGCCACATCAATACAAAATCACAAATTTCTTAGCAACGAGTACGAGGATGAAATCAAATCTATGAATGCAACTTCAGTATATTTGCTAGAAAAAAGTCAGAAAGATTGGCATGCAAACAATGTGACAACAACTAAACCGACTATTTCTAATCAAATTAAAGTTTATGCAGGATCCTTTAATGGAGAAGGATAAACACCGACCACTCTGTGTACACACACATTTCCTCCATCTCTCTCTCTCTCTCACACACACACACACATTACCTTGTGGTGATGGGTAGCTTAGGGGTGGTGGTGAATACGGCGATTGACAATCGCGAGAAGCAAGCTCTGAACATCTTCGATTTCAGCTTCGCTTACTTTTCGGGTAAAATGGTAGCACCGCCGCCAAGAATATGTTTCAGCGTCAACCACACCAAAGAGTTTAAATTTTTAACTATAGTACTTAAATACCAAGCAGCAACGGCACACTAGGTTCAGTTAACAAAGAGAAGATTGAGGAATTTAAGATCGGAGAGGGCCGCCGGAGTTCGTTCACCATCAACCAAAGGTTCTGAAATTCTGCCGTAGGTAGGTTGCAGTCCGACAGGAAGGGCAGGGCAGGGCCGACCGCTGGCAGGTCTGAGGCGAGCGGGAAGCAGAGCTGGCTCGATGAGGTCGTACGTTGGGCGTCGGTCTGCACGACGGAGTGGCTCTAGCTGTAAAGAAACAACCGACGACGATGGCGGTTGGAGGTTGGTTTTCTTCTGAGAGATCGTCACCGATCACCTCATCCAAGCCGCAATCCCCTCACCAGTTGTGATGTCTCTCTCTCCCTCACTGTCAACTGGTATTTATTTGAGGCGCTGCTATCCAATTGGGAATCGAGAGGGTGATTAAATTTAGGGTTGGTACACAATCATTGATCTCGTTCGTTATGCTCCATTTCATCTACTAGGCCCTCTTATTTTCTATATGGAAATTAAAACCGAAGGTGTAAGTGGAATTAATATCCTTTTAGAAAATAGCAATTTAATTAAAAAGTTTGGTTTGATAAGACGGAGGGAGTATAAAATAAGAAAAGCACATTTTTCAGCTAAAAATCTGCATTAAATGACATTTTTTCATCTTTTTACTTGATAATATTTATTATACATAAGATTTTATATAACTCAATTATTTGCATTATAAAATTTAGAAACTTGCATTATTTAATAATTTCCTCCTCGTTTATCGCTATTGAATCTGAAGATTTGCATGATTTTCATAGAACTCAATACCATCCCAAAGTATCATAAATAACATTCCAACGTAAGGCTTTATTTTATCATCAAATTTAGGGGCAAACAAATTTGTAGTAAAAAAATCATGAATTAAATAGATATCTTATAACATATAATGCAAGTATTATCTCTATATAATGCACATATTATACCTATATAATGTGAGTTTTAATATTATATAATGTAAATTTATAATAAAACTGAATCTCTGTAAATTAATAATTATTGATACACATATAATTGATGGATACTGAAAACATTATGATTGATATATTATGTACAAGGTTGATTGGTTAATCTATTTGAATTAACAAACATGTGTCACAAACGCTTTTATCCTCTTATCTCGTCGATAGGGAGATCATACGGTGTGTAGTAGATCACAGAAGATCGTATGGATCGGTTGACCTAGCGAGATATAAATGTGTATCACAGCTGAGACAGTCCCAGGATAAACTGTTGGTATAGGCTGCAGCATATGCAGTTATAAGCAGTTTATCTTGGTTGCTTGGTATGCTGGTGCGGGGTTACGCATTAATAGGACCTAAGTTAAGATCGATTTTTTTGTCTGACATTAAAGGAATCTGGATCTTAATGCTTGATGAGATCCTAAACATATATGAAGGTACAGAAGTATACACAAATTGTGTGTCACTTTGAGATGCAGTAAAAGGCTCTAGTTGAGCTTGTATATCTGTATTTTGGGTGATAAAAATTTGTGTATGACTATCTGGTACCGGAATTAGGTAACTACATCCAGTATAGGATGGTGACATTCCCTGAGCAGCTCAAAAGGTTCGTTATGCTAAAGGCCTACATGCTGATTAAGTTCAAGTATAAGTAAAAAGGGTTGAGTGGATTGACTAAGGAATATAAGATGTTAATTAATTAAATGGCTTGTCAAGCCAAAATTAATTAATAAATGTATGTAACCTTAAATGTGGGGATATACTGAGCCTATGCAACCCGTTCTTCACAACGTGGTTATAAATAGGTAGGACAATATTCATTCTCTGGTGGAGTGAATCAATATTAATTAATTAATTAATTAATTATTTTTTGGGTTAAATATGAGAATTAATTAATTGATAGGCCTTATTTGCTATTTGCATTCTGGTCTCTGGTCTAGCCCGTGAAAACTCAGGCCCAATAGGAGTCTCGAATTTCCTATAAATAGGCTTCAGTTTCTCAGATTTCAACACACCACAAGATCATAAGTTGCAACACAACAAACCAAGTTCTGGGAGTTGTGAAGATCGACTAAGATCTCAGAAAACGAGGAGGATATTCTGCTTCTCAATCGGCAAGGAATCTGAAGGGAATCTTCACTAGATATTCAGATTGGAGTTGGGATACAGATCAGAAGATCAGATCTGGAGGATCTTCTTTCTTATCTCTCTCTCCTTAGTTTTCAAAATTAACAAGCTTAATTTCAAAGATTTAATTCCTTCATCTTGTAGGATTAAATCTTGGTGCGCGGGAAAAGGGATCGAGGATCAAATCTTTGCGCACTACGTTCTCCAGGATCTACAATTCAGGTATTCCGCATAAACCCTCTTATGCATAATCAATAGAAGCATGCTAGGATTAATCATAGGCATAAAAATTGATTTTGATATTACAATTAACGATCTGGGCTTATGGATTAAGTGATTCGATTCACAAATCCCTTCAATTGCTATCAGAGACAGGTTGAATTAATTGGCTTTATCGGAAAAATAATATTGCCTATGATTATGCATGATTATTATTATTGAGTTATTATGCATGAATGGTTTTTGGATTGTATGTGTTTTTGTTCCTCGTGGTTCTCGGGTTAATCCGCCCATTTATAAGGATTTGTTTTTCACCCACGAGATAAATCCATGGTTAGATTTAAATTCTAAATTTTATTAGGATGTTTTTCCCTATAATTCTCAATTTCTCGCTTAAATATCTAAAACGAGATGAAGAACGCGAAGAACATGAAAACATGAAGAACACGAAGAACGAAGAATCGCACAACGCATTGTGGCGACATACGATGGTGCCAGCACGAGGGATGTGCGCAGCGGTTGTGAAGCCACGAGGGCATGCTGGTGGCGGACGTAGCGGCCGGCGGAGGCGTGGAGCAGGCAGCAGCCCACGCTCAGGCGCGGTCGTGGCGGCGAGGGCTAGGGGAGAGCAGGGTAGGTGCAGGCGACGATTGAAGATGACTGGCGGCGTGCACGGCACAGCAAAACCCTAGGTTCCGTGCGCACGCGTCAGCTTCTGTGCAAACGCTGGCAGCTGCTCCCTCGCTTGTCGGTCGGTGATGGTGGTGGTGAGGCACACGACTCGGGATGGAGAAGGAAGACAGCGGTCACGGTGAAGGCAGCATGGCTACGTGCGGCGCAAACCCCGCAGCCTTTGATAACTGCAGAAACAGCGAGCAAATAATTTTTACACCGTAAGGTGGTCGATCCGACAGGGACTGTGCAACAAAATACCAGAGTACTAGCTATAGTTTTCAAATCATAGAAGTTTGAGGAAATTGAAAAAAGGATTTGATTTTTTAAATTGAAAGATGACAATGCAATAATTTAAAGGTTTGGAAAGACAATAGTTAAATATACAGATCCTAGGGCAGATATTCTAAACTTCAGCATGCAAATTTTTCAACTTAGCAATGGGGATAAATTAAGATTTATGTGATGGGTTTTGTATACTGAAATCATTTATTATAATGAGTATACAACGATTTATTTCTCCTATCTGTTAACAATCTTACATGTATGAACAATGGTATCCTCTTGTCTCACCGATAGGGACGATCATACGGCGTGTTGTAGATCGCAGAAGATAGTATGATCACTTGACTTAGTGAGACATAAACCTGATCATAGCCGAGACAGCGTATGAGGATACGTCTGTCCGGATGGCTGCGGCATTGTTGGAATAAGTAGTTTGTCTTGGTTACTTGACATGCTGGTACGCAGAGGTGGCGTATTGATGGACCGCAGTGAGATGTATTCGTCTGTCTGACATCAGCGAATACAAGATCTTGTTATATTGTTTGAGTCCAAACCCTAACGAAGGTTCAGGGTTTTGCACGGGTTGACTGTTGATTTGACTTGCCATGGTGGAGAGCCTAAGTAACGTGCTCGTATATCCGCATCTTGGGTAACAACAATTTGTGTAGTACCGCCTGAGACTGGGTTTAGGTAACCATATCCGAGTAATAGGATGGGGACATTCCCTGAGGAGCTCAATAACATTCATCGTGCCAAAGTACTGCAGGCTGATTAATTTCAGGCACGAGTGATAAGGTTTGAGTGGTACTACTCAGGAATTATAAGATATTAATAATTGTAGTTAGAGCTTTGTCAGAGGCTCCGATTAATTAATGCATGTCCGGTAACCTTAAATATGGGGATTCTCAATTAATGCAGCCCGTTCTCATAACGTGGTAATAAAGGGGTAGGTCAGTATTAATTCTGTGGTGAAAAAGAATTAATATTAATTAATTGATTGTGTCCTGGGTTGTGGACATGGGAATTAATTAATTTATAGGCCCACTTTATTATTTGCATTAGGTCCTAGGTCTGGCCCAAATAAGTGTGCTGAATTGAGCCCAGTAGCCCATTAGGGATAAAACCCTGGGTCTATAAATAGACCACTCTCTCTGGAAACCCTAGCCACCTTTGTGATTATTCAAATCAGTCAAAACCCTAGGACAGAGAGAGAGGAGGCGCCGATCCCAAGAGGAGAAGGAGGAGAATTTCGATTCTGGTCCTGCTCAAGCCACAGATCTACGGAGTCCTCACTAGTAGTAGATCTGATCAGCACCGGGATACAGATCTGAAGATCTAATCTGGAGAACAGATTCTTTTTCTCTTGACTTCTTTGTTTTCGATTTTATTCTAAGAAATTAGAGATCTAATTTCTTATTCCGCAGATAAAATCGGATTGCGTGGTTGAATTCAAGTTGGAAATTCAAACACAAAAGATCGGTTCAGACTCGACGGAATTACGGTAAATTCCTCAATCCACAATTCTGGTTATTAAATTCATAGGAGTATGCTAGGATTTATTATGATTTTAATTATGCACAATATCCATAAATCGATCCGATTCAGTTTGGTTTTGGTGATTCGGTTCATGGGAAAACCCTACAATTGGTATCAGAGCCAGGTTTCTGATTTATGACTCTATTATTCATAATTAAATTCGATATGCATGTATGAATTTATTATTTTGTGGATGTTGGTTTTTGTTCCTCGTGGCAACCCGTGTAATTCAGCCCGCGGTGGTTTATCCGTGTAGGGCTGAATTAATTTTTTAAAATCACGAAAAAATCTGTGATTAGTGTAGATTTTGAAAAATTGTAATAGAATAGATTCTGTAATTTTTTTTTTTCAAAATCTGTAATTGGACGGGTCGAGGACGAAGAACGAAGACGGAGCCGACAGAGGGCCGGCGAGGACGACGGCGGCACGCGGCGCGGCAGGCGCGCGGGCAGCAGCCACGACGCAGGGCGGCGGCGGTGGTCGTTGTCGGCGGATGCTGTCCCGTCGCGGTGGCTCGTGTTTTGGTGGTTTGTGCAATCCTGTGTAAACCCTAGGGTTTGCATTAGGGTTAGGGCAAATCATCAGATCACCAAGGCCTAAATCCCAAAAGGATTTGGTGGATCAATTTTTGGAGGCCCTTGAAGATTTTGAAGATTTGAAAAAAATTTGGAATTATCCAAATAAAATTCAAATTCAAATTGTAATAGATAGAATATATTTTTTCTATTTTTGGGGCCACAAAGAATTTTTGTTTGTCTTAATTGTCCTCATATGATATGTGATTTATTTATGTGCGCAGTTAAGCATGCGTAGATAATAGGTAAAACATGATTTATCGCTTTTATTATTTACAGCTTTCCAAGCATGCTTATGTGATTAATTTCTTGTTGGATTATATTTTGGGAATTTTTGGGCTTGTATTATTACATGCAAAAATTTGGAAAATATAATGACAAAGAAATTATGTGTGCGCATAAAGAAACCTTTTAAAAGAAAAATACTAAGCAGATTTTTTTTAATTAAAATCAATAGACCTCCACAAAGCGGTCCTAGGTTGTAAGTGTATCTCTCGTTCTAGTAAACGTCTACGAGTGTAGCTTGCTAGTTCCTAGAGGTGCATGGGTACGGTTGTTGGGATTTCTAGAAAAACAATTTAAATCATGTGAATAGTGGGAGGGCTTTGCGTAAACGTCTACGAGTGTAGCTTGCGTAGATCTCTTTCACAAGTATTTTAGGATTGATTTAAATTATAGATAACAAAAGCTTTAAGGGTTGTGCGGTATGGTTACGTGCCATGCTAAACTGTCTCTTTTGGCCGGAGTTAAATTTGTGGTTAATTGCTTAGAAGCATCTTAGAATATAATGCAAGAATTGCATCCCTGTTCTTGAGAGATGGCTTGGTCTATGATTTTCACTAATTATTAATTTCTAGTGTCAAAAGCATCCTGACATGGTAGTGAAATTAAATGGATTGGGGCTTAAAACCCGCAGTTCTGGTTGAGGGTGACATCGTAAACGTCTACGAGTATAGCTTGCGGTGGGAACTCTTGGGCAATTAGTGGAAAACATTTGTATTTGATTTATTAAAAAGTTTTCAATGCATTTGTTTTCGAAGTTCTACATGTATGTTCTTATTTAAGATTCTTTATTGTTTCAGTCAATATTCTCGCACAAAACACTCTAACTGGTCCGAACTTCCTAAAATGGAAGCGCAATCTCGAGTACCTCTTGATTGCAGAAGAACATATGTTCGTTCTGCAAGTACTTCGTCCCGAAGTGCCAACTGCTGAATCTAGTCAAATGGATATAAACTTTTATAACAAGTGGGAGAAATCGAACAATGTAGTCAAGTGCTAATGATGACCACTATGTCGAAAATCTTACAGCAGCAACATCAGCACCATAGGGATGCCTATGACATCATGACGAGTCTGGAGGCAACCTATGGGGAAACTGATAGAGCCGTCAGGTTCAATCTAATGAGGGAAATCGTGAGTAAGAAAATGACTGATGGCACCTCAGTGAGGGAGCACGTAGTTACCATGACTCACCTCATGGATGAACTAACTGTGCATGGTGGAGGTATCGACGCTGAGGCTAAGGTCGATATCATACTGAACTCTCTACCCAAGTCTTTAGAGAGTTTTAGGCTGAATGTTGTCATGAACAAGAAAGAGTATACTCTTAATGAGTTGCTCAATGACTTGATGGCAGCGGAATCGGTCATGAACCCTCAAAAGGTTGCCTTGGCCACTTCTGGTAATCTCTCTGTTGTACCGAAAAGTTTGAAGCGGAAGAAAATGATTAAGAAGTGGGCCAAGAAAACACCTGTGAAGGATGGTGGGGCTGGGAAAAAGCCTAAGGTGGTGACTGATAGGGACAGGTGCTCAGGTGTGGTAAGAAAGGACATTGGAGGAAAGATTGTCAAGCCAACAAAGCTAGACAAGGTATGTCATTTGCATGAATAACTGTAAGCATGATTAGAGTCCGTTGTTGCTCTGCTAGAGCTGTAAGCACTGACTTGTTGATCATGATGTTGTACTTTGCAGGGGACCGTGCCGACAAGGCTGGTGAGTGATGGCAAGAAGATACCAAACTGGATGAAGGCAACGTTTTATGACGGAGCTTCATGGAGTTTTCTTTTCTTTATGTTTTGATGAATTAAGTACATTTGAGAGTTTATTTGTGGGCCGTGGTTTATCGGCAGGACAAATTTTATCAACTTTTATGGATATTTGTTATTTAGGATTTTATCATTGGTAGTAACAATGTTATCCGTTATGAGATGTTGATTTACAATCTCTATGTTACTTCGATCAAAACATGTCCTTTATATTGCATGTAATTCATCTGTAATTGATAATCCTAGAAAGAGAAAACTTACTTCTTCTGATGAGGATCTTACATATCTCTGGCACTTGAGACTGGGTCACATCAACTTGAAGCGGATTCAAAGACTTGCAGATGACAGTACATTGGACTTAGTCCGAGCTGTACCTTATCAAGTCTGCGAATCCTGCATCGAGGGCAAGATGTCAACTAGGCCTTTCAAGGCTAGTCAGTCTCGAGCAGAGGAAGTGTTGGAATTGATCCATTCTGACTTATGTGGACCGATGTCCACGCAGGCTCGTGGAGGATACGAGTACTTCGTCACTTTCATTGACGACTACTCAAGGTATGTATACGTTTACCTGCTTCGCTACAAGTCTGAATGCTTTGAGAAATTCAAGAGTTCAAGGCTGAAGTAGAAAATAAGGTCGGGAAAACTATCAAGTCGCTGCAATCTGACCGCGGTGGCGAATACCTCGGTAACGAGTTCCTGCAGTATTTGTCAAAAAATGGGATTACATCCCAATGGACTGCACCGGGTACTCCCCAGCAAAACGGTGTAGCTGAAAGAAGAAATAGGACTCTTCTAGAGATGGTAAGATCAATGATGAGTTATGCAAACTTACCAATTTTGTTTTGGGGCTACGCATTGGAAACAGCAGCTTACGTGCTTAATGTGGTGCCTTCTAAATCAGTTCCTAAGACACCTTCTGAGCTCTTCCTTGGTCGCAAACCTAGTTTGTGCAAGTTTAGAGTATGGGGTTGTCCGGCACACGTACTGTCGAAGGAACCTGATAAGTTAGAAAGCAGGTCAAAAGTAATGTTGTTCATAGGGTATCCCAGGCAAACGAAAGGTGGTTACTTTTACTGTCCTGAGAGTCAAAGAGTCGTTGTTAGCACCAACGCTAGATTCTTGGAGGATGAGTATGTGAGTAATCACAGGTCGAGGAGTGATATCGTTCTTCAAGAAATTGAGAACGAGATTGCAATTCCAAGGGAAGGGGAACATGTAGATGTGGGTGCACCTGTGAGAGGCACAACACCACAGACACGTTCTCCAGTGCAAGGTGCAGGACCACAAGTTACTGCACCTACTACTGACACGGCACCGATGCCTCGTCGTAGTGGGAGAGTTATTTTCCAGTCGGAAAGGTACATGTTCATGGGTGAGTCTTCGGACTTGAGCCCGGAAGACGGACATGAGGACTCTGACCCACTGACTTACGAAGAGGCAGTGCAGGACAAGGATGTTGCCAAATGGCGTGTCGCCATGGATTCTGAAATTGAATCCATAGCTACTATGGATGTATACCAGAAAACTGATTTGCCGGATGGCTTTAGGGCCATAGGGTGCAAATGGGTATACAAGAGAAAGAAAGGGGCGGATGGAAAGATCACGACTTTTAAAGCCAGGCTGGTGGCAAAGGGTTATAGTCAAAAAGAGGGCATTGACTATGACGAAACCTTTTCACCCGTAGCCATGCTCAAATCCATCTGGATACTCCTTGCCATAGCTGCGCATATGGACCTCGAGATCTAGCAGATGGATGTCAAAACCGCTTTTCTAAACGGTTACCTTGAAGAAGGTAGAGATATCTATATGCAGCAACCCGAGGGTTACATAAGCAAGGGCGAAGAACATCTTGTCTGGAAGCTTAGGAAGTCCTTGTATGGACTTAAGCAAGCTTCAAGGTCATGGAACTTACGTCTCAATGATGTGATTAAATCCTATGGATTTGCACAATTGTAAAATGAAAGTTGTGTTTACCGACTTTGTGTCAGTGGGAGCGTGGTCTTCCTTTCACTTTACATTGATGACATACTCCTATTTGGAAACAACGAGGGAGTGATGTCGGAAATCAAGGCTTGGTTATCTGAACAGTTCCAAATGAAGGATCTGGGAGAAGCTGGCTACATTCTTGGGATTAAGGTCTTACGAGATCGTAAGAGAAGAATGTTGAGCTTATCCCAGGCATCCTATGTGGATACTGTGATTGCCCGGTTCAGCATGCAGCTCGCCAAGAAAGGTTTGCTACCTTTCAGACATGGCGTTCATCTTTCTAGTGGGCAGTGTCCTCAGACACAACGGGAGAAAGATGAGATGAGTCTTGTACCATATGCTTCGGCAGTGGGTAGCCTCATGTATGCGATGCTGTGTACCAAGCCAGATATCTGTTATGCCGTTGGCATGGTAGCAAGATATCAGTCTAACCCTGGACAGGCACACTGGACTGCTGTAAAGCACATCCTCAAGTATTTGAAAAGAACTAGGAATTTCTGCCTAGTTTATCAAAGTGAGGATTTGTGCCCTGTGGGTTATACAGACTCGGATTTCCAAGGAGACCAGGATGATAAGAAATCGACCTCAGAATATGTGTTTACCCTGGGAGGTGGAGCTATATCTTGGAGGATCTCAAAGCAGAAATGCATTGCTGACTCCACCATGGAGGCGGAATATGTCGCCGCCTCCGATGCCTCGAAAGAGGGGGTGTGGCTCCGGAACTATCTTTTAGAGTTGGGCGTGATCCCGAGTTTGCCAAGGAGCATCACAATTTATTGTGATAACTCTGGTGCAGTGGCAAACTCAAAGGAACCGCGGTCTCACAGGGCAAGCAAACACATAGAGAGAAAGTACCATATCATACGAGAAATCGTATCGAGGGGCGATGTGCTGATTAAGAAGATTGACACTGCTGACAATCTTGCTGATCCATTTACAAAGAGCTTGCCGCAAAAAGTTTACGAAAGACATATTCGTGAGCTGGGTCTGAGGTGGATGCCGACCACTGATAGTGGTTAAAGAGACAGCAGATTAGATAGACGGACTGTATAGTCTGTAATAGCTTAGTTATGCTTTGAGTATAAGTGGGAGATTGATGGATTTTGTATACTGAAAGCATTTATTATAATGAGTATACAACGGTTTATTTCTCCTATCTGTTAACAATCTTACATGTATGAACAATGGTATCCTCTTGTCTCACCGATAGGGACGATCATACGGCGTGTTGTAGATCGCAGAAGACAGTATGATCACTTGACCTAGTGAGACATAAACCTGATCACAGCCGAGACAGCGTATGAGGATACGTCTATCCGGATGGCTGCGGTATTGTCAGAATAAGTAGTTTGTCTTGGTTACTTGACATGCTGGTACGCAGAGGTGGCATATTGATGGACCACAGTGAGATGTATTCGTCTGTATGACATCAGCGAATACAAGATCTCGCTATATTGATTGAGTCTAAACCCTAACGAAGGTTCAGGGGTTTGCACGGGTTGACTGTTGCTTTGACTTGCCATGGTGGAGAGCCTAAGTAACGTGCTCGTATATCCGCATCTTGGGTAACAGCAATTTGTGTATTACCGCCTGAGACTGGGTTTAGGTAACCATATCTGAGTATTAGGATGGGGACATTCCCTGAGGAGCTCAATAACATTCATCGTGCCAAAGTCCTGCAGGCTGATTAATTTCAGGCACGAGTGATAAGGTTTGAGTGGTACTACTCAGGAATTATAAGATATTAATTAATTGTAGTTAGAGCTTTGTCAGAGGCTCCGATTAATTAATGGATGTCCGGTAACCTTAAATATGGTTATTCTCAATTAATGCAGCCCGTTCTCATAACGTGGTAATAAAGGGGTAGGTCAGTATTAATTTTGTGGTGAAAGAGAATTAATATTAATTAATTAATTGTGTCCTGGGTTGTGGACATCTGAATTAATTAATTTATAGGCCCACTTTATTATTTGCATTAGGTCCCAGATCTGGCCAAAATAAGTGTGCTGAATTGAGCCCAGTAGCCCATTAGGGATAAAACCTTGGGTCTATAAATAGACCACTCTCTCTAGAAACCCTAGCCACCTTTGTGATTATTCAAATCAGTCAAAACCCTAGGGCAGAGAGAGAGGAGGCGCCGATCCCAAGAGGAGAAGGAGGAGAATTTTGATTCTGGTCCTGCTCAAGCCACAGATCTACGGATTCCTCACCATTAGTAGATCTGATCAGCACCGAGATACAGATATGAAGATCTAATCTGGAGAACAACTTCTTTTTCTCTTGATTTCTTTGTTTTTGATTTTATTCTAAGAAATTAGAGATATAATTTCTTATTCCGCAAATAAAATCGGATTGCATGGTTGAATTCAAGTTGGAAATTCAAACGCAAAAGATCGGTTCAGACTCGACGGAATTACGGTAAATTCCTCAATCCACAATTCTGGTTATTAAATTCATAGGAGCATGCTAGGATTTATTATGATTTTAATTATGCACAATATCCATAAATCGATCCGGTTCAGTTTGGTTTTGGTGATTCGGTTCACGGGAAAACCCTACATTATGTGGATTAAATTCCTTGGTTAGGCAATTAAAACCCTAGATTGCTAAACTCTGACTATCTCCTCTCGGTCTCTAGAACACAAATCCAACTAATCTCGATAGTTATCTCATTAATTCCTACACATGATTCTTCCTTTTGAGATAGAAAACAAGTAAATTTAATTTCCTCTTCCTATTATTAATCTTCTCCTATCGGTCTTTCGATTAATAAATATAAACCTAGATCCAAATTCATCTCTCGATCCTTCTTTAAATCTAGATTCAATTGATTAAGTTCAGGAAATTAAACCATGCTTAAGAGTTGATTTCATTCAAACATGCATCAGAAAAGAATATCAAATGCCCTACAACCTGCTAGGGTTTCTAGCCACAAATCATGACTTGAAGAAAAGTAAAGATATTATTAATTACCTAAGAAATCCAAGAGGAACCTTCAATGTCTTGTAAAAACTCCAATGTCTATAATATTCTTCACAAAATTCAAGCTTTTTTTGTGCCCTAAACTGGGTATTGAGCTAAAATAACAAAAATTGCTAAAACAGGCCAAGATTCCTTCTCGGGCTCTGTGTCGATTGACAAACACCATGTCGATCGACACACAGGTAAGTGTGTCGACTTCCCCTTGTCCAGCCTCCATGTCGATCGACACCGGGGGTGTTAATCGACATGCCTGCAAGGTTGTCGAGCCTTCAATTTCTTCTACCTTTTGATCGACATCCGATCTCTGCGTCGATTGACATGCACCACGTCGATCGACACAGAGGTAATGCTTCGGTATTTTGGCTCATCTTCCAACTTGGTTAACTTCCTGTGTGTCAATCGATGCGGCAAATCTGTGTAACTCAGCTCTTTTCATCATTTGACCTCTTTTTAGCCATAAATACCTGCAAAAGTTAGCATGGAGAGTATAACATGCTCTAATATAGACTCATGCACAGAAATGACTAAAAACATAAACTAATTGTACTGAAACAATGGAGAAAACATGGATTAGGGAGTACAAATATGAGCTTATCAGCCTTGCGCGCACACCGGCGCATGTTTCTCCAGCGAGCGGTGGTCGACGATGATGGAGAAGAAGGTGGCTGGCGTGGGCAATGCGGGTGCTGGTCGGGGTGGCGGCTGGCGAAGTGGACGGCGGCCAGGGGTGGTGGAAACACGGGCTGCAACACGCACGTACATGCGCTCAGTTACTGCGCGATTCCAACAGGCCTCACGGTGGTGGCGGATTGCCGGCGGCGGTGGTTCGCCAGTGGTGACCCATCGGGCCAAGTTCTCGCGGGTTGTCGGACTTGCAATGTGTGCTTGAGCCCGCGATCCGTCATTAGGCCGAATTGTCCAATTTTTTGATGGATCAAAATCTTGGAGGCCCAAATTCAGATCGCAGTCCAAGTAGTGGGAGCCCAGTCAAAGATATGTGAAATAAATCCAAATTGTAATAGATAAGATTTTTTCTCAATTTGTATCATGAGGCCATGAGGACATTTTTTATTTGTTTTATTGTCTGTTCTCGCATTATATTTGTTTTTAATTAATTGCGCAACATCCAAGCATGTTGTAAATAATAGGAGCATGTTTAATGCTTTTATTTACAGCTTTAAAGCATGCTTATGTGATTTATTTTATGTAATTAAATTATGACTATAAATTCAGGGTTCATGCTTTGCATGATAGAATTTTAGCAATGTTATAAAAAATGACTACACAAAATAATATGTGCAACTTATAAGACCTCCACAAAGCAATCCATTATTGGAAGTGGATAATTTATTATGTAAACGTCTACATGTGTAGCTTACTTAATTTATTATTCATAAGTTCTAATAGATGGGATTTCTTAAAGACAAACATTTAATTCATGTGAGAAGTGGGAGCTCATGCGTAAACGTCTACATGTGTAGCTGGCGTATGGAGTTTTTCATAAGTTCTCTAGGGATTGAATTAAATGAGACAACCTTATTATGAAAGATCAGGGTGTGTCTTAGTAGATCTTCATTTGGGAGGGTTGGCTTTGGTGGTATGCTAGTTTAGATATTGTCCATAATATAACTCATTTGTGATGTCCCTGCTCAGTAGGATAATATGGTCTTAAGTTAGTCTCCAATTATTAATTCTATTTGTCTTTGCAACCCTGACATGGATTGGAATTAAAAGACTGGAATTGAAATATGCAGTCTGGTCAAGTGTTTCGTTGTAAACGTCAACATGTGTGGCTTGCAATAGTAATACTTGGGCAAATTGGAGGAAACATAATTTGTTTTATCCTAAGGTTTCAATATTTATTTGTTTCAACTGTTCGCAAACATGTTTTGATTTAAGCTATAAGTTATTGTTTTCAGACATGTCTACTTCTCATATTGTTAACCTCTTAACACTGAACCCTTTAATTGGTCCGAATTTTCTTGAATGGAAGTATTGCTTCATCAACATACTCTATTATGCAAAACATGCCTATGTACTTTACATTGACCCACTATCTCCTCGATTTTGGAAAGGTTCTGGTTATGAGCGATAATTCTATGACAGATGGAAAGCTTTTGATGATTTTGCTTACTTTTTCATCATGAACAATCTGTCTAGAGAATTAAGGCTCAAATACAGGAAATTCCAAACAACCATTGAGATCTGGAGGGACCTTGTGAAAGTATATGGGAAGGTAAGACGAACTATGAGTTATGATCTTGTGAAGGACCTTGTTTCTAATAAGATGACTGAGGGCAGTTCGTTAGTTCTGCATTTCATCAGCATGATGAGAATCATGAGAAAGTATAGAAAGAGATGTGGAAAAATTAATAGTCAGGCGGAAATAAACATTGTCCTGAACTCTCTCTTTGATACTTTCGATGATTTCATCAAGTCTCTTGCTGGCAGACAAGAGTTTTATCTTGTTGAGTTACACAGGGCACTGATGCAAGAAGAATTTGACATCATGGCATTCGAGTTTGCTCCAACTTTGTCAGCTCTTGACATGGCAGTTGTTGAAGCAAAAGAAATGCTTAAAAGGTTAGATGAAGAAGATGAGGCAGAAGTCATCACCAGGCCATTCAAGCGCAAGCGAAGTGAAGAAGTAAATTGTCTAGTGCCTAGCACGGGTAGACAAGGTACGTCATGTGCATTTATAACAGAAACATGTTTAGCATCAGTTTCTACCTATTCATGGGTAGTGGATACTGGAGCTACTCATCATGTTTGTTATACTTTGCAGGGGTTCAGGCGGACAAGGCAGCTGAAGCATGACGAGATTACCATCACAATGGGCAGCGGAGAGTGAGTCTCAGCAGTAGCCATTGAAGATTTTACTTTATGCTTTGAAAACAATGTTTTAATTTTGAGAGATGTTTTATATGTGCCGGTGTTTCAGCGGAACTTAATTTTAGTTTCCAAGTTATTTAATGATGGATTTTTAGTTATTTTTTATAATGGAGTTTCTATCATTGGGAATAACGGTTTTATCTGTCATGGCAAACTAATTGACTCTATCTATATCATTAATTGCATGCATAAATCTTCCGTGAATGTTGTGAACTCATCCAATAATAATAATTATTTAAAGAGAAAGTTTTCTTCTAATGAGGATCAAACATATATTTGGCTCTTGAGACTAGGTCACATCAATATAAGGAGGATCAAGAGACTAAGGAATAATGGGCTCTTGGAATCTTTCCAAGTGGTGCCACATCAAGTCGGTGAATCCTGTATAGAGGGAAAGATGACGACCAGACCTTTTAAGGCAAGTCAGTCTCGAGCAGAGGATGTGTTAGAGTTGATCCACTTTGACTTATGTGGACCGATGTCCACGCAAGCTCGTGGAGGTTACGAGTATTTTGTCACGTTCTTAGACGATTACTCAAGGTTTGGATATGTCTATTTGCTTCGCTACATGTCTGAATGTTTTGAGAAATTCAAAGAGTTCAGGACGGAAGT
>JAPKLW010001299.1:111657-126920 GCA_026898455.1 Plectranthus barbatus
ATACAGGACTTTACATATGTTTGCTAGACTATCTAGATCTTAGCAATCGATCGACCATCTAATAAGGTTTGATCCAGTAAAACCTTTTTACAATTTGTCCTATGAGAGAATTCGGGAACAATTCCCAACAACCTCAGTAACAAGTTCTTGTAGTACCTGTCAGATAACGGGATTACGTCCCAATGGACTGCACCAGGAACCCCTCAACAAAATGGTGTAGCGAAAAGAAGAAATATGATTATTTTGGAAATGGATAGGTCCATGATGAGTTATGCAAAGTTGCCAATTTCATTTTTGGGATATTCCTTGGAGACAACAACCTATTTGCTCAACCTGGTACCTTCTAAATCAGTTCCTCAAACGCCTCTGGAACTCTGGTGTGGGCGAAAGTCAAGTTTAACCAAAATGAGGATTTGGGGTTGTCCAGCCTATGTGCTAACAAAGGAACCTGATAAATTAAAAAGTAGGTGTAAGTTGATGCTGTTTGTAGGATATCCCAGGCAAATGATTTATTGTCCTGAGAATCAAAAAGTGGTTGTCAGTATCAACGTAAGATTTTTGGAGGACGAATATATAAGAAATCACAGATCTAAGAGTGAAATTATTGTCCACAAGCATGGAGATAATGAAGGGATTCCATCAGGAAAGCCCAGTGTGATGGTAAATCCACCTGTAATATGTGAGGGAATACCAACACTACCATCAATGCAAGGTATGGGACAGTACTGTGCCAACTACTGACACGGCTCAGATGCCTCATCACAATGGGAGGGTTGTTCAGTAACCAGAGCAGTACATGTTTGTGGGAGAGTCTTCTGACTTGATCCCAGAAAGCGGACTGGATGATACCGACCCTTGGACGTACAACGAGGCAGTATCTGATAAAGATGCAGACAAATGGCAGATCGCCATGGATTCATAAATAGAATCCACAACAGCTATGGATGTATACCATAAAACTGATTTTCCAAATGGCTATCGACCCATAGGGTGCAAATGAGTATACAAAAGAAAGAAAGAAACGAATGGTGAGATTACAGCTTTCAAAGCAAGGTTGGCGGCGAAGGGTTATAGTCAGAAAGAAGGTGTAGACTATGAAGAGACCTTTTCATCGGTAGCCATGCTTAAGTCCATTCGGATACTCCTAGCCATAGCAGCACATATGGACCTAAAAATCTTGCAGATGGATATTAAAACCGCATTTTGAACGGGTACCTTGAAGAAGGTCGAGACATTAATATGCAATAGCCAGAAGGATATGTGCGGAAGGGCGAAGAGCATTTGATCTGGAAGCTCAAGAAGTCATTGTATGGACTCAAACAAGCTTCACGGTCATGGAATTTACATTTTGATTAAGTGATTAAATCCTATGGATTTTCACAATGCTCAAACGAGAGTTGCATGTACCGTTTATGTGTCTTCGGAAATGTGATGTTCCTTGCACTTTATGTAGATGATATTCTCCTAATGGCGACAATGTGGAGGTATTATCGGGCATAAAGGGGTGGTTATCCGAGTAGTTTTATATGAAGGACATTGGGGAGGCAGGATACATCCAAGGGGTAAAAGTATTGCGGGAGCGCAAGAAAAGGATGTTGGCCTTGTCCTAAGCTTCATATGTGGATACTGTGATTGCCCGTTTCAGCATGCAAACTGCCAAGAAAGGTATGTTACCCTTCAGACATGGCGTACATCTTTCCAAGGATCAGTGACCGCTGACATAAAAGGAGAAAGATGAGATGAACAACGTGCCATATGCATCGGTCGTGGGGAGTCTTATGTATGCAATGCTATGTACGAGGCCAGATATCTACTTTGTCGTAGGCATGGTAGCAAGACAACAGTCTACCCCTGAACAGACGCATTGGACCGCGGTAAAGCACATACTCAAATACTTGAAAATGACTAGAGACTATTATCTCTTCTATCAGTGTGAGGAATTGTTCCTTGTGGGTTATACGAATTCGGATTTCTAGGTAGACCGAGACGAAAAGAAGTCCACCTCTAGCTATGTGTTTACATTGGGAGGTGGGGCCATATCATGGAGGAGTGCAAAGCAGAAGTGCATTGCTGACTCCACCATGGAAGCAGCATATGCGACAGCTTCAAAAGCTTTGAAAGAAGCAGTATGGTTTCGAAACTTCCTTCTAGAGTTAGACGTGATTCCTATGTTACCCAAGACTATCACGGTGTATTGTGATAATTCGGGAGCTGTGGCTAATTCAAAGGAACCATGAACTCACAAAGCTACAAAATACATTGAGAGGAAGTATCATATTATACAAGAAATCATAGCAAAGGGTGATTTGCTAGTAGAGAAGATTGATACAAAGAATAATCTAGCGGATCCATTCACAAAAGCTCTGCCTCAGAAGGTCTATGGGATGCATGTACATAGCCTTGGGCTGAGGGCACAACCAGCCACGTAAAATGATTGATGTAATAGGAAGATTAGTTTAGACGCGTTATACTCTAGAAAGCACTTGCATAATGCTTTGAGTATAAGTGGGAGATTGATGGATTTATATACTGAAAGCATTATGATTGGTATATTATGTACAAGGTTGATTGGTTAATATACTGGGAATCATAAATATTGTATGATCATCTCCTGTTTGAATTAACAAACATGTGTCACATATGCTTCTATCCACTTATCTCGTCGATAGGGAGATCATACAGTGTGTAGTAGATCACAGAAGATCGTATGGATCGGTTGGCCCAGTGAGATATAAATGGTTATCATAGCTGAGACAGTCCCAGGATAGACTGTTGATATAGGCTGCAACATATGCAGTTATAAGCAGCTTATCTTGGTTGCTTGGTATGCTGGTGCGGGGTTACGCATTGATAGGACCTAAGTTTAGAACAATTCTTTTATCTGGCATTAAAGGAATCTGGATCTTAATGCTTGATGAGATCCTAAACATATATGAAGGTACATAAGTATACACAAATTGTGTGTCACTTTGAGATGCAGTAAAAGGCTCTAGTTGAGCTTGTATATCTGTATTTTTGGTGATAATAATTTGTGTATGACTATCTAGTACCGGAACACATCTAGTATACGATGATGACATTCCCTGAGCAGCTCAAAAGGTTCGTTATACTAAAGTCGTGCAGACTGGTTAAGTTTAAGCATAAGTGAAAAGGGTTGAGTGGATTGACTCATAAATATAAGATGTTAATTAATTAAATGGCTTGTCAGAGCCTAAATTAATTAATGAATGTTTGTAACCTTAAATGTGGGGATATACCGAGCCTATGCAACCCGTTCCTCACAACGTGGTAGCAAATAGGTAGGACAGTATTGATTCTTTGGTGGAAAATGAATCAATATTAATTAATTAATTATATTCGGGGTTGAATATGAGAATTAATTAATTGATAGGCCTTATATGCTATTTGCATTCTGGTCCCTGGTTTGGCCCATCAAAACTCAGGCCCAATAGGAGTCCAAAATTCATATAAATAGGCTTCAATTTCTCATATCTCAACACACCACAATCGACAAGGAATCTGAAGGGAATTCTGATTCTCAATCGACAAGGAATCTGAAGGGAACCTTCACCAAATATTCGGATTGGAGTTGGGATACAGATCAGAAGATCCGATCTGGAGGATCTTCTTTCTTCTTCTTCTTCTTCTTCTTCTTCTTCTGTCTCTCTCTCTCTCTCTCCTTAGTTTTCGAAATTAACAAGCTTAATTTCAAATATTTAATTCCTTCATCTTGTAGGATTAAATCTTGGTGTGGGAAATGGGATCGAGGATCAAATCTCTGCGCACTACGATCTCTAGGATCTACAATCCAGGTATTCCGCATAAACCCTCTTATGCATAATCAATAGGAGCATGCTAGGATTAATCATAGTCATAGCAATTTATTTTGATATTCCAATTAACGATCTGGGTTTATGGATTAAGTGATTCGATTCACAAATCCCTTCAATAATGCATGTATTATACTTATATAGTGGGAGCAATAACAATATATAATGCAAATATTCAAATAAAAATTAAGAGTGCTGACAATAATCTTAAAGACAACAATCTCATAAGAACAAGAATAAACAAGAAAACAATGTTTAATCTCTAATAAATATATAATGAAATTGAAAACTACAAACCAATAACCTCTTAACAGAAATAACATCTGGAAACAACTCGCAGGTAAGAAACTTAGATCGTAGATAATCACCTAGATGAACAAAAAATAGATAAAATATATAGATAATGAAGATCGCTATCAGAAACTCGCAGATAGAAGATAAAGGAGTTCAAAAATCGCAAATGGAAGATAAGGAAGATTGCAAATCGCAAATGGAAAATAAGGATGATCGAAAAACGTAGATGGAAGATTGCAAATTGTAGACGGAAAAAAGAAAAGAAAACGAACAAGATTTGAACTCAAATTTGAAAAATATTTAAATTGAGCTAAAAGTACAAAGTTACCATTGGATTCATAATAATTCAGATTACAAGGCATAATAATGATAGCGGAAATAATTAAATCTCAGTTGTTGATTACCAGATTTCCATTGATGAGATTTTTTCTTATTTCTCATTGTAACAAACTGAAGGGATTTTTTACTAGCAAAATGAATTTCATAATCCAATTGCCAAGGTCGATTATTGGACATCATAAAACTAATTGCTATGGATATGGTCAAACCTAGCATGCTTCTATTAAATTCATAAGAAAGATTGCGGAATACCTGGTTGAATTTATTCTCTGAACAGTTGTGCAGGGATTTGATCTTTAATCTTTCTTGCGCAATAAGATTCAATCCTGAGAAGATCAGAATTAAATATTTGATTTTATATGAATAAAATTGAAAACTTGAAAGGAAGAGAGAGAAAAAAAGATCCTCCAGATCTAATCTTCTGATTTGTATCTCTTGCTCCGATTCGGAAATCAGGTGCAGATTCCCTCTGGATTCTGTGTCTATTGAGAAGCATGATTTCCTTCCCTTATCTTAGATCTAGTTGACAGCTACAACTCCCAAATCTCTGGTTTGTTGCTTATCAAATTATGATCATGTAGTGCATAGAGATATGAGAACTAGGGGGAATTTATAGGAAATTATGATCCCTACTAGGCTTGAGCTTTTCATGGGCCTGACTAGGGACCAAAATTCAAATAATAAAGAAGACCTATCAATTAATTAATTCTCATATTCAGCCCATAATATAATTAATGAATTAATATTGATTCGTGCCATTAGAGAATAAATATTTTCCTACCTCTTTGCTACCACGTTATGAGGAACGGGTTGCACATGCTCGTAATATCCCCATATTTAAGGTTACAAACATGCATTGATTAATTTAGGCTCTCACAAGCCTACAAATTAATTGATATATTTTATTCCTAAATAGTACCACTCAATACCTTTTCACTTATGCTTCAACTTAATCAGCCTGCAGGTGTTAGGAATATTGTTAGACCCCTCTACTGTAAACCAATGCATTATCATAATTTGTTATGTTTTGGTGGATCAAAGCTATAGCAACTCAGTATCGAGTCAATTGTAAAACGTCCTGTATAGGAATTCATACTCGAGTTGTAATAGATTAAGAAGTAGAAAGTTTTGGGTTTGCTAAAGGAGTCAGCAAACTCATCCAATTGCTAAAGATTGCTGAAGATCAGAATGGACAGCAATGCGAAGGAAGTAACGAGAATGCTGAAGAAGGAGCTCCAGCAAACTACGGAGACATCCGATGCAAAAGTAGTCAGCAGACAACAATCAGCAATCAGCAATCAAGAGAACTATTACAAAGCCAAATATCAGACGGATTGCAAGTTACTAGAAGAACAAACCAACCAAGAGGATGGAATAATCATCATGAAGAGGAAAAGTGGTTCAGACCTACAAAGGACCCGTTCTGACAAGAGATGGCTAAAGATAGAAGCTACGCCAATCAAAGACGAAGGGACTTCAAGAGTCTCTATCCATCGCAGAAAAAGGAAGCATGCAGATAGGCGAGCATTCCCTTTGAGTCTAACGGATAAGATTCAAACGACCATTTGAATCTTCACCTATATATAGGTGTCATCCTTATTTGATTCAAAGGTTCGCAACTTCGTAAAAATAAGAGATAATAAAATAGATCAAACTTATTCTCTCTATCACATGAACTCATCCGAGCTAAGTTCTTAATTAAAGCTTTTCTCAAGCTTTCATATAGAAGCTCGAAGACCTGTGAAGTTTATCTTCAAAAGGTAATTTTGGGATTCTTTCTATTCCAGAAAGAATCTAGCAATCACTATTGCCGTGCAAGAGTGATTCGTACGGGCTACGCCAATACAAGGATAGGTTCCGGGAAGACTATAAAACTCCCAGCAGTCGACGTCCGAGGAGAAGAGAGGTTCGTCCTCACTCTAAGGAGCGACACCGGTTGAAGATAGGAGATCGAGGTGCTTGAAGGTGTGCGCTAACCAGATGGAGGAGCTGCTCAACGTTAGAGATCAGGCCTGACCTTGCACTCATTATTCTAGTGAAATTTTCAGTCAGAGGACTGGAGGGTGGTCGTAGAACAATTGTTCGAACCACTATAAAAATCCTTGTGTCATTTACTGCTTTGCTTCGCTATTTGTTTGTTGATTAAATCATTTGAAACTCAACACACCAAGTGTTGTAGTATAAACTTCAATCAATCTAACGAACACACGAGCTGAAACATTTAGATAAACATTTGCTAAGTCGAAACCTTAGCAAGACACGTGCAAGATAAACATTAAATTTTCCGCTGCATATATCATAACTCTGATCGGGGACCAACAAATGGTATTAGATCCAGGTTGGTCTTTACAGACTAGCTGCTTCTGAGTCCGCAAGGACTAGATCCAGATTTTCCTTGCATATCTGTGTTTCTGTGTTTAGCTCAGGTTCAAGAAAATGGCGCACAACACAAAGCTTCCCAAGTTCACTCCAGAATCCTATTCTACCTGGAAAAAGAGATCGATGATCACACTAATGAGCGTGCATCCAGAGATGAGACGAGTGATCGAAGTTGGACCCATCAAGATCTAGAAGGTGAAGACGAGGGTCAGAGATAATGTAGATGTGTCTGTTCGTGTTCTCTATGCGGGATAAGGCACAATCTTGGTTTACTGCACTGGACAAGGGAAGTATCAGTACATGGACAGAGCTAAGGAATGAATTCCTAGAAAACTTTTCCCTCCAAACGTCATCAGACAGAGAAGAAAGGAAATTATTCGATCCACTCAAAGACCCGATGAGAGCTTCAATGAGACATGGGAGCGTTACAAGGAGCTACTGAGATCATGCCCAGGACATGGTTTCCCTCTAGGAGAACAGGTAGAAGCATTCTATGAGGGACTCAATGAAAAGACCATTGAGTTGGTGGACACCACATTGGGAGACACCATCATGACGAAAAGCGGAAAGAAGGCCATGGAATTCTTCCAAAGGATGGCCAACAACACTCAATGGTGGTCCTCAGGTCGACATCGGCCTGTGAAAGCTGTCGAGAAAGTAGTGGAGAAAGTTGCCGAACAACTCGATTTGTCAATCGAGTTGAAGAAGCTAAGGGAAGACTTTGTTGCACTGAAACTGGAGAAGACAGTTGCTGTAGTAGAGACAGTGCAAGCTCCACCTGAGGGGGATTGTGCCGATGTAAATTTCATCCAAATGGGTGGTTACCAAAACAACTACCGTGGGGGATATCAGCAACATAATCAGCAGCACTACCAGCCTTACACTTATAATCACGCGAGGAACCACCCTGGATTTTCCTACGCGAACCCCCAAGCTGCGGAGCAACCACCACCTGGATTTGCAGTGCAAGATGGAGAAGTGGTGGAGAAGAAGACGCCAAATCTCAAGGAGATTTTGGCTAAGTTCATGCAGGGGTCCACTGATAAAGTGCGCAAACTGGAGCAAGAAATCGCAGGCGTGAATACTGAAGTAGACCAGGTTCAGAAGCATGTACAAATTATAGAAACCCAAGTCAGCCAGATCACCGATGCCCTCAGTGCCCAACACAAGCCGGGGCAACTTCCGATCAACACTCAAATTAACCCCAAGAATCAGAATCAGAATCAGAGGAATCAAGTGAATGCCATCACTCTGAGAGGGGGAAAATCGTATGAGGGGCCAAAACAGGCAGGAAAAGATCCACAGGATGACGAGGACGTGGAACAAGTCGAAGAAGCCACAGCCGACACGTCCACATCGATCGACACGGGATCCACATTGATCAACGCAACAACAAAAGACACGTTGATCGATGCAGATCCACGTCGATCGATGCAGTCTCCCAGTCCGCCTGCGAAGAAGCCTCCTATGCCGTTTTCGCAGCGTTTTGCTAAAACGAAGATAAATGAGAGATTTGCACGCTTTCTGGAGAACATGAAGAAGGTGAACATCAACATCCCGCTGATTGAGGCACTATGAGAAATACCAGGGTATATCAAGTTTCTAAAGGACATGGTCTCTCAGAAAAGACCCTTCCTGGAGCACGAGAGGGTCCACTTGTTCGAGGAATGCAGCGCGATTATTCAGAAGATGATGTCGCTGAAGAGAGAGGACCCGAGATCCTTCACGATCCCCTGCGTCATTGGAGGAGAGACCTTTGGAAAGGTCCTTTGCAATTCCGGCGCATCCATCAACTTAATGCCACTGTCAATCTTCAAGCGACTAGAGATCGGGAGCATCAAACCAACGACCATATCATTGCAGATGGCTGACAGATCGGTGTCCTACCCAAGAGGCATCGTAGAAGACGTACTTGTGAAGGTGAAGGACTTCATCATTCCAGCAAACTTCATGGTGCTTGACATGGAAGAAGACCACAACATCCCGCTGATCTTGGGGAGACCTTTCTTGAAGACTGCTGGAGCGTTGATTGACATTCAAGACGGAAAACTGACGTTCTGAGTTAATGACGAGTCGGTCACCTTCCCCATATACAAAGCAGTGCAGAAGCGTAATGAAGGGAGCTACCAGGAAGAGTGCCACATGATCAATTGTTTCAATCCGGTGATTTCCTCGCTTTTTTCTTCTCTTAAAACTGATCCGGATTCTCTGGAGAACTATTTACTGCACTCTCTGTTTTCATCTTCAGATTTAGATGAGGCAGAAAATGAGCTTGTAGATCTAGGGATGGAGCTGGATGTGTTTGAAGAAATAACACATGAAAAAGAGAACAAACGGGAGCGGTTACCAAGCCGATGCAGCCAGAAAAAGAAGGGAAAATGTGGAAATGCACCCACATTGATTGATGTAGGAGCCACGTCGATCGATGCAGCTTCAGGAGCCACGTCGATCGACGCAGGAAAAAAGGTCGACACAAAGGCTTCGTCGATCAAAACGGCACGACGTGGAAAGGGGATCTCTGCCATCTCAACCACGTCGATTGACGCACACCATGCGTCGATCGACGCAAGTCTGGAACCGCAGCTTTCTAACTCCGATCCGCCTGTTTTAGAACTCAAACCACTCCCGACACATCTCAGGAAGTACAAGTCCGCCATTAGGTGGACATTGAGAGACATCAAGGGGATCAGCCCTTCATTATGCATGCACAAGATCCTTCCGGAGGAAAATGCCAAGAAATGGGGGATGCAAGTTGTCAAGAACGAAGATGGAGAGAAGGTCGTGAAAAGACCAGTCTGGACCCAACCTCCCTGGTGGTGATTTGAGGTACCGTCGAGCTGCGACGTTAAATCAAGCACTTGTTGGGAGGTAACCCAACCTTTTACGTGTTTTCCTTTTTCAATTTTCGTTTTTATTTCAAATTTCTATTATTTTTGCTAACAGTTGTTTTGCAGTAAAAAAAGTCTTAGAGTACAGATCGGCATCGATCGACGCAGCCTGGCATCGATCGATGCTGATCAGCCGATGGAATACACTTCAATCCACAGCAAGGATTGACAAGAAGGCTTCACGTCGATCGACGCACCCTGTGTCAGTCGACGCGAAGTGCCCAAATCAATTAGTTCACGTCGCGCGATGTTTGAAGACTTCGGGGGATAAAAAGTTGATGTCTGAGATCAAGTACCAGGTATCGTTCCCTCTTTTGTCTGATTTTCAAACTTATTCCACTCTTCGAGTTGGAAATAAGTTTGGGGGGATGTGGACAAGAGATGGAACGTTCTATCTTTTATTTGTTCTGCTTTCCGTCTTTAATTTTTTTCTTCTTTTTTATTTTATGCTATTTTGTGGGGGAAAATTTTTGAGTTTTGAGATAATCTGAATGAGATTGTGAGATTACAATTTATCGAGGGTTGAGTTTGAATTTATTGAGATTGTGGTTAGATGCCTATGAATGTAGAATACCGCATGATAGGACTGATTTGACACTTATACTTGCATGCTGATTGAGCTGATTTGAAATTGACTGTGGAAGAAAATTTTTGAACCCTTGTGTGAGAAATCTGAGCCTTTATTTCGTTTGATGTGAGATTCACATGTGTGTTTTGATTTCTCTAGAACTTGCCTATTTTCTGTGTTGAGACTGCATAGTGTGCACAAGTTTAGGAGATGATATTAGGCCATCTTTGTTAACCCAATATCCTAAACACTGTCCCTTCACAATAAAATTTTTTCTAGTTAGCCACTTTGAGCCTGTACAATTTTTCTTTCCTTGTCTATGAGATTAAGAAAAGTATTGTCTCACTCTGTCTTGAGTTGTGGTATGTATGGGGCTGATTGGTGAATTGGTGATAAGATATGATAAATTAGTGGTGAAAAGATGCGTGAAAAAGAAGCTCAAAGAAATAATTAGAATTCTCATAAGCTCTCTGAAAAGAAAAGAATACAAAATTATTGAAAAAGAGCATGAGAGATTCAATATGAGCTAGAAAAAAAAAAGCCCTCATTAAGAAGCCCCCATCGAATTCGCCCGGGTGGTGGAACTCCTTTTTTTACCTCAGGCTGAATGAGGAAAGACCCGAGTTCCTTAGGCATGGCGGGGTTCCAATCCGTAGGTCGCTAGCCCCTTGCGTATTTGAGGAACTTCTTCCTTCGATCTTGCTAACCTTCTGTCTACTTCTACAGATCATCCTCGCACGGAGCTCACGCCTGAGGAGCAGGCCCGCGTGGACAGGGCCTACGACATCACTGTTGGAGACAAGGAGTGGCTCGTGGTGCAGAACGGCCGGTATATTACATCGACCACCATCCTCGACGGTCAGGGAGTTCTTTCCGAGCTACCAGAGGAGATGACTCGCCGCCGCCCCCAAGTTCCAGCGGACCGAGTCACAGCTGCCCTCCGGGAAAAGAAGAGGGTGAGGGATGAGGAGGAGGCCCAACTTCGGCCTTCGAACCCCCCAAAATGCTAAGAACTTGAATCCGAGTAGGTGCCGCCCCCTCCGCCGCCTTTCCGGCCTCCGAAGGGGATACTAATTGAGTCCGCCCGCCCTCCGACCCGCCAGGAGACCTCGCACAGGGTCGAGGAGTGGGATAAACGTAAGGTGAAAGGGCCCGAAGGGTCCGAACGCCGTGGACGGCACCGCTCCAAGGAGCGCGGGTCGCGTTGGGAGAATCCTGACAGGACCGTTATGTCTACTGTGATGCCTCCGGACCCGACCGTGGACTCTTTCCTGGTCCGCGAGCGCCAGCTACTGCTGAATCCCTCCGCCGTGGATCAAGCGGGGACCGCCCAAGCACGCCTTGCGCGCTACCAGCTCCCCCAACTACAGGTATGATTCTCTATTTTACTCTCCGGTTCTGTTTTTTTCTGATTCTCACTATGATTGCAGGCTCAGGTGGAGTTGGACGCTGTCCGCCGCGAACTTGACGTGTTCGGCGAAAAATGAGTTGAAGAGATTTTCCAGTTTCGCAAGGAGCAAGACTCCTTGAAGAAGTATGTCGACTCGCTGAACAAGAAGCTCAACTTGGCGGAGGAGCGGGTAGCTGCTGTGGAGGTAAGGGCTGTGCGAAAGGAGGCCGAGGCCACCCAGGCGGAGCTCGATGATGCCCGGAAGGTGGCTGCGGAGGCTCAGGCGGACGCGACGAAGCTGGTCGCGGACCTGAAGGCTAGGAACGATGATAAGCTCATTATTTTACTCGCTTATCTATATTATTTTCTACTATTTTATGTAGTTTTATTGAGTTTATATATTTATTCTGTGCATGAGTCTATATTAGGTGGTATTATGCGCATTTTGGTGTTTTTGCAGGGTTTTAGGCCTAAGTTCACGAGAAATCCGTTCCGGAAGCAGTGACGTGTAAGAGTAGCAGTGAAGAGTTCTTCCACAAGAGGAATTCGAGCTATTGGCACATGGCAATGGATGATGCTTTGAGTTAGCTCTCCAACTCAACTGGAATCGGGTCAATTGGAGTTCGGGAGAGAAAGTTATGGCCAAAACCGTGAGACCGCGCAGAAGGGGCGAGAAGCCGCGTCGACAGACGCCAATCAGCATCGATCGACGCCGACCAAGAAGCCACGTCGATCGACGTGGATCAGCCACGATCGACGCGAGGCTGTCTGCTGGAGCAAAAATTCGAGGAAAAACGGATTTATTCATATCTTTAGCCTTAGATTTGATAGGATACACATCCACCACTATAAATACCTATGAAAATTCAATTTTTCATAATCCCCCATTATTCCCCATTAATTCCTTCGCTCTAAAATTTGATTTTGAGAGTTTGGAGACTTGGGAAACACGAAACCCTTTTATTTTCTTGTAAGTTCTTTATGTTTATGCAATTTAATATGTTTTCTTTTGGATTTCTATCTGCGATGAGTGGCTAGAAACCCTAGCGGGTTCTAGGGTTTGAATAATATTATGGGTGCATGTTAGGATTAATTAATTAGGTTCATGATTCCTGTGTTTATTCTATAATTCTATATTAATTCAAGGACCGAGAGGTGACGATTAATTTAGATGTCTAGCTATTGATAGAAGGACCGGGAGGTGAATATTAATAGTGGGAATAGGAATGCATGATACAATCTACACTATCCAAACAGATGTACTAGACTGTAGGAATTGAACTGATTTGCTTATCAGATTGACTAATTTGGTGTACTTTGAGACCGAGCGGAGATAGTCACTAGTTAGTAATCTAGGTTATATTTTCCAAACAAGGAAATATAGCATCGTTGCAGTATTCCACCTGTTAAATTAATTAATTCCTACATGTCATCCATTATATGAATTCTTCCCTAGAATCTGTGTTCCTTTAGATTTGCTTTCCAAACTACTTTAATTTTCTGCATTGTTTTCTTTACTTTTATAAAACCCTGATTTTGGATCTCTCAAACAATGAATCTTAGGATCATAGCTAGTATATAGGATAGTTTCCCCACACAATTCCCCTGGATCGATAACCTTAGGGTTTACAAATTTATTTGCCGCTGTTATTATAATTAATCTGTTAGAAATAGCAGTGATCAAATTGGCGCTGTTGCCGGGGAGTTGCTAGATTTTATCTTGTTACTAGTTCGTTCTAAGATTTGCTGGATTGAGTTTTAGTTTTTCTGTACGTGTGTGTGTGTGAGTTTTCGAGTCTGTGTCCTGCGTCGATCGACACCATCTAGTGTTGATTGACGTCGATCATTTTTGTTGCGTCGATCGACAGACCCTAGCCTCGATCGACGCCAATCACTCTTTTGTGTCGATCGACATGAATCGACGTCGATCGATGCTGAACTTATATTTACCAATTTCCTGTGCATGTGCATGAACACGCGAGCTAAAGGAAAAACACTCGAAGCCTTTGTCCCTGAAATTGAAGCAACCTGCAGGAAAATCAAAAAGAAAGGAAAAGAAAAACAACGAGAGATGGCTGAGAATCCTGAAGCACCTCTGCAAAATATGACTCCCGAGGAGCAGAGGCAATTTGTGAATGAAGTACAGCAGATGAGAGCACAACTGCAAGCAGCCCAGGCTACTCAGGCGGAGCAAGCTGCAAGACTGGCAGAGTTGAACGATAGGCAAGTTGTGATCCCGCAAAGGTCCATCTTGGATCGATTTCTTCCACAGCAAGCGGAGGCCGGATTCAGAGTTGGCATTGATGCCAACAACTTCGAGCTGCGCACAAGCCTTATTCAGATGGTGTAGCAAATCCAGTTTGGTGGGAGAGCTGTAGAAGACCCATATACCCACCTCAACCAATTCATTGAGGTGTGTAACACTGTGAAGCAGAACGGAGTAACCCAAGATGTGATCAGGATGAGACTGTTCTCGTTCTCACTCAGAGACGAGGCACGGTCTTGGTTGCTGGACTGGATAAGAGTCAGATCGGGACATGGGAGGAGCTTCGAGCAGAGTTCCTTACCAACTACTTCCCACCGAGCCTGCTGCTGAAGAGGAAAGCTGTCATTACTACTTTCAAGCAGATGTATGATGAGTCACTCTACGAGGCCTGGAAGAGATACAAAGAGCTTCTACGACTCTGTCCTGGACATGGCATCGATCTGGAGATGCAAGTGTGTCATTTTTATGAGGGACTGAACCCTCACAGAAGGAGCTCGTTGATGCATCTGCTGGAGGAATACTGATGAAGAAGAGTGGTGCAGAGAGTATGAGGTTGCTGGCTGATATGGTGCTGAATAGCCACCAATGGCCAACTGATAGGCAGCTACCAGTCAAAGCAGTCGAGACAAAGCCAGAAGTCGACGTGGTCGCTGAGGTGAAAAAGCTCCGGGAGGAGATTGATTAATTGAGCACATCACAAGTTGCAGCTGTTGCAGAGCCAAGCATGGCCATAGTACCCGTAGAGGCTGACTACATCAACAGGGGTGCAAGCAGTTCGTCTGGAACTGCCGGTACGGAGGTGAACTACATTGGCGGTGGTTATCACAATAACTACCAAGGCAATCAAGGGTATCAGTACAACCATGGACGATCTCACCCTGGTTTTTCCTATGCTAACCCTTCTGCTGCAGAACACCCTCCGCCTGGTTTTGATGCAGGTACTGGAGGAGAGATCGTGGAAAGGAAAAAATTCGTGCTAGAGGAGACGCTCGAGAAATTCATCAAGAGCTCGGATAACCAGTTTGGGAAAGTAGAAACCGAGGTGAAGGGAATGGCAAACCACATGCAGCAGATGACGAAACATCTTCAGATGATGGACACACAATTGAGCCAGATTGCCACCACACTCGGCAACCAACACAAGCCTGGACAGCTTCCGAGCACAACGGAGGTGAACCCCAAGGCCCAAAAAGACTGCAAAGCCGTTACTTTGAGGTCTGGGACGAGCTACAAGGGTCCCGAGATGGCTGTAGATGATTCTGGAGATGAAAAGGAGCAAAAATGCACAGGAGATGAATCCACGTCGATC
>JAPKLW010001299.1:130495-185493 GCA_026898455.1 Plectranthus barbatus
TGGACTGGATAAGAGTCAGATCGGGACATGGGAGGAGCTTCGAGCAGAGTTCCTTACCAACTACTTCCCACCGAGCCTGCTGCTGAAGAGGAAAGCTGCCATTACTACTTTCAAGCAGATGTATGATGAGTCACTCTACGAGGCCTGGAAGAGATACAAAGAGCTTCTACGACTCTGTCCTGGACATGGCATCGATCTGGAGATGCAAGTGTGTCATTTTTATGAGGGACTGAACCCTCACAGAAGGAGCTCGTTGATGCATCTGCTGGAGGAATACTGATGAAGAAGAGTGGTGCAGAGAGTATGAGGTTGCTGGCTGATATGGTGCTGAATAGCCACCAATGGCCAACTGATAGGCAGCTACCAGTCAAAGCAGTCGAGACAAAGCCAGAAGTCGACGTGGTCGCTGAGGTGAAAAAGCTCCGGGAGGAGATTGATTAATTGAGCACATCACAAGTTGCAGCTGTTGCAGAGCCAAGCATGGCCATAGTACCCGTAGAGGCTGACTACATCAACAGGGGTGCAAGCAGTTCGTCTGGAACTGCCGGTACGGAGGTGAACTACATTGGCGGTGGTTATCACAATAACTACCAAGGCAATCAAGGGTATCAGTACAACCATGGACGATCTCACCCTGGTTTTTCCTATGCTAACCCTTCTGCTGCAGAACACCCTCCGCCTGGTTTTGATGCAGGTACTGGAGGAGAGATCGTGGAAAGGAAAAAATTCGTGCTAGAGGAGACGCTCGAGAAATTCATCAAGAGCTCGGATAACCAGTTTGGGAAAGTAGAAACCGAGGTGAAGGGAATGGCAAACCACATGCAGCAGATGACGAAACATCTTCAGATGATGGACACACAATTGAGCCAGATTGCCACCACACTCGGCAACCAACACAAGCCTGGACAGCTTCCGAGCACAACGGAGGTGAACCCCAAGGCCCAAAAAGACTGCAAAGCCGTTACTTTGAGGTCTGGGACGAGCTACAAGGGTCCCGAGATGGCTGTAGATGATTCTGGAGATGAAAAGGAGCAAAAATGCACAGGAGATGAATCCACGTCGATCGACGGACCTGCCACGTCGATCGACACAGAAAAAAAAGGCCCGTCGATCGACGCCACACTACGTTGGTCGACGCCGAAGTCTGTCCCAGGCACGAAGTTGAAGCAGTCTGAAGATCAGCACCCTCCTTTACCATTCCCACAACGGTTCGCGAAGCAGAGAGAGGACGAGAAGTTCTCCAAATTTGTGGAGAACCTGAAGAAGGTCAGCATCAACATCCCGCTGATCAAAGCACTGAAGGAAATCCCGAGGTATATGAAATACCTCTGGAAACTGATGAGTGGAAAGAAGCAGTTCGTGGAGAATGAGACGGTGAAGATCCACGAGCAGTGCAACCTGCTACTTCAAAAGCAGGTGCCCATCAAGAGAAGCGATCCTGGATGCTTCTCTATTCCGGTTGAGATTGGGGGACACACATTCGAGAGAGTACTATGTGATACTGGGGCCAGTATCAACCTGATGCCGTACTCCATCTACAAACGTCTCAACATCGGAGAGATGAGGCCCACGACGATCACCCTGCAGATGGCAGACCGGTCTGTGTCCCGCCCGAAAGGTATACTAGAGGATGTGCTCAGTTGTGTGGGCCATCTCATTTTTCCTGCAGATTTTGTGGTGCACGAGATGAAGGAGGACGAGAACATGCCCATTATCTTGGGGCGTGAGTTTCTCGACACTAGCGCTGCTCTCATTGACTGTCGAGGCGGCGAGATCACACTCCGAGCGAATGACGAGAGGATCACCTTTGTGATCGACAAGAACAAGAAGAAGGCGGAGTGCAATCGAATCTCCACTACCGAAGAAGAGGATGAGTCTGAAGAAGATGAAGCAGCTGCCATTGAGTGGGAGCGAGGAAACGATAGGGTAGCAGTGTCAACTGCGCCACCTTTTTATGAGCTCACCACCATTATCAAAGACTGGAAAGTCTACATGGTGGATGCTAAAGGTCGACGAGTCTGGACCCGACCTCCTTGGCGGTGATTTGAGGTATCGTCGAGCTGTGACGTTAAATCAAGCACTTGTTGGGAGGTAACCCAACATTTTCCGTATTTTCTTTTCAATTTTCATTTTTTTATTATTATTTTGAATTTCTGCTTTTATTTCTTTGCTAACAGTTGTTTTGCAGTATGGAAAAAAAAATTGGAGATCAGCTCGATGTCGATTGACGCAACCTGGCATTGATCGACGCCGAGCAGTCCGGCGTGATACACTTGATCCAAGGAGAGGGATCGACAAGAAGGTTTCAAGTCAATTGACGCGAAGTGCCAACAGCCACTATTTCAGCCGCGCAATGTTCGAAGAATCCGGGGGATAAAAAGTTGATGTCTGAGATCAACTACCAGGTATCGTTCCCTCTTTTGTCTGATTTTCAAACTTATTCCACTCTTCGAGTTGGAAATAAGTTTGGGGGGATGTGGACAAGAGATGGAACATTCTATCTTTTATTTATTCTGCTTTCCGTATTTAAATTTTGCCTTAATTTTTAAATTTTTAAATTTTAAACCCTTGTGTGAGATCTTGAGCCTTATTTCGTTTGATGTGAGATTCACATGTGTGTTTTTATTTCTCTAGAACTTGCCTATTTTCTGTGTTGAGACTGCATAGTGTGCACAAGTTTAGGAAATGATCTTAGGCCATCTTTGATAGCCCAATTCCCTAAACATTGTCCCTATACATTGAATTTTCCCTAGTTAGCCACTTTTGAACCTATACAAAAATTTTCTTTCCTTGTCTATGAGATTAAGAAGAAGTATTGGTTTCGCTCATGTCTTGAGTTGTGGTATGTGGGTGGAATGATTGTGATATGGAGATAAGAAAATATAAATTAGTGGTGAAAAGATGTGTGAAAAAGAAGCTCAAAGAAATAATTAGAATTCTCATAAGCTCTCTGAAAAGAAAAGAATACAAAATTATTTAAAAAGCATAAGAGATTCAAAATGAGCTAGAAAAAAAAAAAGAAAAAAAAAAGAGGTTGTGTATTTGTTGATATATTTGAGGAGAAGGGTGAATGAACTTAGATGGTGGTTTGGATTGATTGAGGAAGTAAAAACTTGATTGATTTTAGTCACTTGGCCAAATTTTCCTACCCCTCACAAAAGCCTACATTACAACCTTATGAAAGTCCTTTTTTATTCTAGACTTGTGTGCACATTCTAGCAGTGGAGATATTAGAAAATTTGCAAGCCTATGGTAGAAATTTCTTCATACATGTTGTTGAGTGCTTTCATCTATTCCTTAAACACTTAAGAGTTGAGCGATACACTTCCTGTGAGTTCTTCCGCTGTTGAAGAATTTTCTGTCTCTTTCAAATTGCTTGTGTGTAGTGAATTTTTGATTCTTGACTGTGATGGATCTTGTGAGGCATTGCACTTTAATCGCATGATCTTTTGATTTCTTTCTTGCCTATTAATTGAGGACAATCAAACGTTAAAGTTTGGGGGGTTTGATAAGCTCATTATTTTACTCGCTTATCTATATTATTTTATACTATTTTATGTAGTTTTATTGAGTTTATATATTTATTCTATGCATGAGTCTATATTAGGTGGTATTATGCGCATTTTGGTGTTTTTGCAGGGTTTTAGGCCTAAGTTCACGAGAAATCCGTTCCAGAAGCAGTGACGTGTAAGAGTAGCAGTGAAGAGTTCTTCCACAAGAGAAATTAGAGCTATTGGCACATGGAAATGGATGATGCTTTGAGTTAGCTCTCCAACGCAACTGGAATTGGGTCAATCAGAGTTCGGGAGAGAAAGTTATGGCCAAAACCGTGAGACCGCGCAGAAGGGGCGAGAAGCCGCATCGACAGACACCAATCAGCATCGATCGACGCCGACCAAGAAGCCACGTCGATCGACGTGGATCAGCCACGATCGACGCGAGGCTGTCTGCTGGAGCGGAAATTCGAGGGAAAACGGATTTATTCATATCTTTAGCCCTAGATTTGATAGGATACACATCCACCACTATAAATACCTATGTAAATTCTATTTTTCATAATCCCCCATTATTCCCCATAAATTCCTTATCATATTTTCGCTCTACAATTTGATTTTGAGAGTTTGGAGACTTGGAAAACACGAAATCCTTTTATTTTCTTATAAGTTCTTTATGTTTATGCAATTTAATATGTTTTCTTTTGGATTTCTATCTGTGATGAGTGGCTAGAAACCCTAGCGGGTTCTAGGGTTTGAATAATATTATGGGTGCATGTTAGGATTAATTAATTAGGTTCATGATTCCTGTGTTTATTCTATAATTCTAGATTAATTCAAGGACTGAGAGGTGACGATTAATTTAGATGTCTAGCTATTGATAGAAGGACCGGGAGGTGAATATTAATAGTGCGAATAGGAATGCATGATACAATCTACACTATCCAAACAGATGTACTAGACTGTAGGAATTGAACTGATTTGCTTATCAGATTGACTAATTTGGTGTACTTTGAGACCGAGCGAAGATAGTCACTAGTTAGTAATCTAGGTTATATTTGCCAAACAAGGAAATATAGCATCGTTGCAGTATTCCACCTGTTAAATTAATTAATTCCTACATGTCATCCATAATATGAATTCTTCCCTAGAATCTGTGTTCCTTTAGATTTGCTTTCCAAACTACTTTAATTTTCTGCATTGTTTTCTTTACTTTTATAAAACCCTGATTTTGGATCTCTCAAACAATAAATCTTAGGATCATAGCTAGTATATAGGATAGTTTCCCCACACAATTCCCCTGGATCGATAACCTTAGGGTTTACAAATTTATTTGCCGCTGTTATTATAATTAATCTGTTAGAAATAGCAGTGATCAAACGATCAGCTTCTCTCCCTCGATTCCTGGCTCAAGACGCAGCATGAGAGCTACCTATCCGAGGTGGTGAAGTATGAGGAGCGGATTGCTCTGATGCAAACAGGCGAGGGGCTCGACTTCGGCGCGCTCATCACCTCGCCATGCTTCGCCGAGACAGACGAGGTACTTTTTAGACTTAGTTCTCTTGCCACATCTTTACTTCGTCCTTGTCTAACCTCTTAGTAGATTCTCTCCGAGCAGGTGGAGAGCGAGGTCCAGGATAGGATTGCTGGTAAGTACCCGGACCTCGATCTGAGCTTCCTCGATGAGCCGGAGGTGGAGGGCGACAAGGAGGATAAGGAGCAGGACCAGCAGCGCAAAGAGCAGGAGCTCTTGGATCAACAGCTTGCCGAGCAGCAGAAGCAGCTCAAGGATTCTTCCCGCACGTATCAGGAGGTCGAGGGCGGTCAGAAGTCGAATGAGCCCATTTCCGGACCGACTCCCGAGCAGGACGCTGCTCCCTAGCTGCCTTGTTGAAGCCTCATCGGATTTTATGCCTTGTTTTCTTTTGTTTTTACCGATTGTTTATAACGCTTTCATCGAACAACTTTACTTTTTGTTTGTTTTGAATGAACCAATCTCGATTTTACTCAATTAAACGTAGTTCGTTTTCCTGCAACTTTCTTCTTGATGCCTTCGTTGTATGTTGGATGAGATAGGGTGGCGGTTCTGGGCAATGTTTGAGATCGTGTAGATCGTTCTGGAAGATAGTCACGCGCCCCTCTGATGCTTAAGTTAGTAACCGTTTTAGGAAAGAAACTTTAATTGAAAACGAAAGAAAAACGTTATCTGAGGTATGTTCGGGCCATTTTTCATGCTTGAGGACCTCTGCGTATTTCTGCGGTAAATTCGTGAGGGGTTGGGCGATGCCGAAGCATCGCCCCTCCGACGCTCAAGTCAGTAAGTGCCTGAAATGTAATTAGTAATTGTAAGAAAAGAAAAACTAAAAAGGTTTTAGAATGGCGTATCTGGGAGATCGAGTTCATCGATCTCATTTCTTTAGAAGTAGTACTTCTTTAGATGCTTGACGTTCCAGCTATTTCCGATCTCCCTTCCATCGTGATCTTCTAGGTGGTAGGCACCTCGACCCATAACTCTTGTGACTTTGTAGGGTCCCTCCCACGTCGGTGCGAGTTTCCCTTGGCTTTTATCCTTGGTATTCTGAAAGACTCTCCTGAGTACCCAATCTCCTTCCTTGAAAGTGCGCATACAGACTTTCTTGTTGAAGAACCTTTCGACCTGCTTCCTTCTCTGGGCCATGCTTAATGGCGCTTGGTCCCTTTGCTCGTCGATCAATTCCAGATTTTTTATCAATTTCTCGTTGTTCTCAGCTTCTTGGAAAGTTTCTACGCATAGGCTACCACCTCGAATTTCAGCTGGGATGACAGCCTCCTCACCGTAAGCAAGGGTGAACGGCGAGCTTCCTGTCGAGGTTCTGGGAGTGGTTCGATATGCCCATAGGACTCCTGGGAGCTCCTCTACCCACTTCCACTTGTGGGTTTCCAGCCTCTTCTTCATTGTGGCCATGATTGTCTTGTTTGTTGACTCGGCCTGCCCGTTTGCCTCAGGGTATCTTGGTGTGGAAAACACCAACTTGATGTTATATTGGTCACAGAACTCTTGTACTTTTCGTCCTGTGAACTGGGTTCCGTTGTCTGTTCTAATCTCCTTTGGCACCCCGAATCTGCATAAAATGTGGGTCCATGGGAACTTTATCACTTCCTGCTCCCTTACACTGGCGAAGGCCTCAGCTTCGACCCACTTTGTGAAATAGTCTATTGCTACCAGGATATATTCCTTTTGTCTGAATCCTTTCGGAAGTTTTCCTACTATGTCCATCCCCCAAGCCATGAAGGGCCAGGCTACGATCGTGGCGTGGAGTGGTTCTGCATGGCTTTGATTAGTCACCTCGAACCTCTAACATGCTTCGCAGCTACATACGTAGTTCTTGGCATCCTTTCGTAGTTTTGGCCAGTAGAATCCTGCTGATATAACTTTGTGCGCCAACGGTTGAGCTCCTTGGTGGCTTCCACAATCTCCTTTGTGTATCTCCATAAGGATGGCTTGTCCTGCGGTAGGTTCGAGGCATTTAAGTAGCGGCCCTTCGATGGATCTCCTGTATATGTTCTCATTGTAAAGCGTATACTTGGCCGCTGCCCTGGTTAGACGTACAGCCTCGGTCCGATCTCCTGGTAGGACGCCGTCTGTGAGGTATTTTCGAATCGGCTTGATCCATGAGTCGCCAATCGTCAAGTCCATAACTTCCACAGCTTGGGGGTGGCTGGTTCTTCGGCCCAAGTTATAATGATTGGTCGATTCTGTCTGATCTGCTTCATGGAGGCCAGGTTTGCCAGTGCATCGGCCTCCGCATTCTTCTTTCGTGCGATATGTTTTATTTTGCACTCATCGAACTCTTTCCTCACTTCCCGCGCTAAATCGCGGTATTTTTGCAGTCGAGGTTCTCTCAAATGTTTCTCCCCACAGACTTCGCAGTCTGATGCCGGCCCCGTTGCCATGCATATTGCTTGATCCGTCTACCTGGAGAACCCATGGTTCCTTTGTCGCTTCTCCGACTTCTAAGTTCGCGACCTCTTTCTCCGCATCGACCTGGAGTTCGATTGTGAATTCAGCTATAAAATCTGCTAGCACTTGTGATTTGATCATCGTGCAGCGGGTATGACGTCACCACTTTGATTGGGTGGTACTCGAAATAGGGCAGTGGCTTCCTCGACGCAGTTACCAAGGCGAGTGTTAGTTTTTCCAATTTTGTGTACCTCATCTCGACATCGAGTAGTGGTTTACTCGTGTAGGGCACGGGGTGTTGTTTCCCGGCTACTTCCTTGACTAGGACCGCTTCGAGTGCGTGCTCGGACACGGATAGGTAGAGTAGTAGGATCTCCGCCTTTTTAGGTTTGGATAGGAGTGGCGGGCTGGTTAAGTAATCTTTTAATCGTTCAAGTGCTCTCGCGCACTCATTCAACCATTCGGACTTCTTTCCTTTCCGAAGCACCTGGAAGAATTCATGCGTTCTCGGAATATCTGGAGATGAAGCGGCTGAGTGCCGACAATCTCCCTGTGAGTTTTTGAACTTCTTTCGGGCTTCGTGGGTGTGCGATCCCTCTTACTGCCCTTATCTGCGAGGGATCTGCCTCGATTCCTCGCTTGGTTACCATGTGCCCCAGAAACTTTCCCAAAGCCACCCCAAAGGTGCACTTTGTCGGGTTCAACTTCATCCTATACTTGTTGAGAACCTCGAAGGCCTGTCGTAAGTGGTGTACATGATCCTTGGCATTCTTTGATTTCACCAACATATTGTCTATGTATACTTCCATTGTTTTCCCTATGAGTGGTTTGAACAACTTGTCCACGAGCCTTTGATACGTTGATCCCGCGTTCTTGAGTCCGAATGGCATGACCTTATAGCAGTAGATCCCCTTGCTCGTCATGAAGGCTGTCTTCTCCTGGTCTTCGGGGTGCATCAAGATCTGGTTGTATCCCGAAAATGCGTCCATGAAGCTTAGCAGCTCGTGTCCGGCGGTGGCGTCGATGATGCAATCAATATGTGGGAGCGGGAATGGATCCTTAGGACATGCTTTGTTGAGGTCCGTGTAGTCCACACAAACCCTGTTCTTCCCGTTCTTCTTCTTCACCACCACGACGTTGGCGAGCCACGTCGGGTATTTCACTTCTCTCACGGATCCGATATCCAACAGTTTCTGTATTTCTTTGTTAATTGCATCATTCTTTTCGGCTGGGAATTTCCTTCTTCTCTGTTGCACAGGCCTATGGTTAGGGTCGACCTGCAACTTCTGCGTCATCACCTCTGGATCAATTCCCACCATATCTTTATGAGACCACGCGAATGCATCCCGCTCGGAGCTGAGGAATTCGATCAATTGTGTCCGGACTTCTGGGTCCAGTCCGGCACCGATGCTTGTCTTTTTCTTAGGGTCGGTCGGATCAAGCTTGATCTCTTCGGCTTCTTCTGACTCTCCTGCTGGGGGTAGCAGTTCGCTCTTAGCGAAGTGCTGTTGGGCGCACACTGCCTTGAAACTCGCATAGTAGCATTCTTTGACGGCATTCTGTTCGCCTCGAATTGTACAGACTCCCCATGCGGTTGGAAACTTAACCACCTAATGGAACGTTGAGGGCACGACCTTCAATTGATGCAGCCAGGGTCGCCCTAGAAGGGCATTATAGGCGCTGGGAGCATCGATGACCATGAAAGACACATCGTGGTGTGCCCCCCACAGTATGTTGGCAGTACCACGGTTCCGATCGTCATCTGGACGTCACCATTGAACCCGATCAGCGGGGTCTACGATCGAACTACCTTTTCTTCGGGAATCTTCATCTCCTTCAATGCATGCACAAACAGGATGTTAGCCGAGCTCCCGTTATCAACTAGGATCCTCTTTACGAGGTATTTCGAGATTAATAAAGATATTACTAGGGCGTCGTCATGGGGGTGGCTCAATCCTGGCACTTCCTCGCTGGTAAACTCAATTGGATGGTGATCCAAGTTTTTGCGCGGGGCCACGACCTCCTCTCGAGTCAGTTGCCTGGCTCTCTTGGCGGCGGACCTCGTGATCCCACTGATTTCCGATCCCCCGGTAATGCAATTGATAGTTCGAACTGGAACTGGGGGCTTGGGCGCATCCGCCTTCGAGGGTCCTTTCCCGAGCCCAAGTTCTCTTTCCTCGATCCGACAGGTATTCGGATAGGAACTCTTTCTTCAATAACTCGACTACCTCAAGGCGCAGGGCCCGACAGTCCGCGATGGTGTGGCCATGATCGTTGTGGAACTCACAGAATTTTTGTACGTCCAGCGAGGCCGGGTCTGCTTTCATCTTCGGAGGCCATCTTACTTTCTCCGGCATTATTCGGAGTACGTTCTGAACGAGATCGGCTGGCTCGATTGACAGCGTGTACTCCGGGATATAAGGGCCGTGGTTGTTAACCTGCGGTGGCTTGCTATAGGGATGTGACCTGGGAGGACGCCTGTTCCTCTGCTCGCGTCGACTCTCGTCACACGTGTTAGGCCTTCCTCTATTGCGGCGTGCTCGCCGATAAGGCTCATCCTCCTCCCACTTAATAAGCGCCCAGGCTCTATTCAGGGTGTCATCCATCGTCTGGCAGGGATAGATGGAAAGTTCGCGATATAGATCAGAGTCTACATCGAGGCCCTTCGTAAAGGCCCGCACGACAATGCTATTGGGGCAGTTAGGCACTGCCACCAATTCCTTGTTGAAGCGCGACAGGTATGCCCTCAAGGGCTCACCTAGTCTCTGGATCACCGCATAGAGATCGTCCGGGTGCTTATCAAGGCGTCTGTTGCTGGAGTACTGCCGCAAAAACAACTGGTGCAATTCTGCAAACATGGAAATCGAACTTCGGGGTAGGTTGATAAACCACTGGAGAGCTGGCCCCGTTAAGCTCGAACCGAAGCTCTTACACATACAAGCTTCCATCTGAGCTCCTGGAATTGCTAGCGCCAACATCTTCTGCTGGTATACGGCGATGTGGTTTTCTGGATTTGAGGTCCCGTCATAGAGGACGAAACTTGGCGGAGTAAATCTGGATAGTAACTCAGCCCCGGCAATCTCCGGGGAGAAAGGGGACTCCGCATAGCTCTCGCAATGTATCGTCATTTCTGGGGGAGGAAGCCCGGGGACCTTGGCGAGTAATGACTTCAAATATCTAAGCCTTTGTTCGAACCGCCGTTCGATCTGCTGAATGGCTTGCAGTTCTGGCCGATTTGACTGGTCGGCCTGATCCCTAGGGGTTGGTGGATCCCTCGGGGTTCTTTTAGTAGTTGTTCCTCCAGCATGATCGAATTATGCCTCCAAGTTTCTCGTAGTATCTTGAGTACTCTTTTCTGTGCTCCTAGGCTCTTCGACGATTGGCTGCCTATTATTGCTCTGCAGCTGTAGCCTTCGGTTCTCCCTCTCGAGGAGTTCGTACTTCCTCGCCATATCTTCCATCCTGGCTCCCATTGTCTCGATCATCCCTTTTGCGCTTTGCACTTGTGTCACCAGGATCGAAACGTGGGGATCTCCTAGAATGTCTGGCGGTGGCGGCAAGAAAGTGAGCTCTCCTAGAGGAGTAGCGTTGAATGCTCTCATCAGATCGTTCACCGTCCCCCCCCCCCCCCCCCCCCCCGCATTAGGTGGGGGCGGGGTCCCACTGCTGGTTTCGACGGCTCGTCCTCGCCCTGCTCCCACCGGAGCCCTTCGACCAGCCCCGGGATTAGAACCTTTGCTTCGACCTTCAGTTGGAGCGATCTTCTGGTCATCAACCTCTACAACATGAGGTTTGCCTAGATCGTCTGCCATTTCCTGCAAAGAAAATATGAAATTCGTTCTCGATGCCCCACGGTGGGCGCCAAATTGTTGAGGGTGGATTTACTCGAAATATGGAGCCCCGAGAACTACAAACGAAAACTAACAGGAAACAACATAATAATAGCTTGCGAAAAATAGAGTATTAGTAAGACAAAAATAAATCGAACTGATCTAGAACTGCAAAGATGTTTGAGCTTTCAGATCTCTCAGCCTAATTTCTAAAGAACAAGGGGTTAGGTTTTTTCTCTCTTTTTGCGTGTGTTTTTCCATGCGTTGAGGAGGTATTTATAGGTGGCGGCTTCACTCTAGGTTTTCCGTGGCCTCCTTCTTTCCGTTGGGGCTACCCCCACGAATCTCGGGGTAGTCCCTTTACGTGGTGGTTTGGCAGTTCCGAGATCCTCGCGAGGTAGACGTTGTGCGCCTGCTGACTACTTTCGACCGTTGAGCGGTTGCCGAAGTAGTTCACAATTCCTATATAGAGTCCCCTTCCCGTTGATCGAGCCACTTAAGACCCTGGTCGAACTGCCCTCGACACCATTCGTACCTTCCTTGGTGCCAATCGTACTGCTCTTAAGATTGATCGAACTATTCTCTGGTGTGGTAGGTCCTAATCGGACTGGGCCTTTGTGACATCGTTGGACTGGCAATGCTGTCAGTCCTTCGCTGGGCCTCGGCCTGATACTCCTGATGGGCTGAATCCGGTTCGGGCCGCCAACAATTATTAATATATTAAATAAATTATAAACTAACTAATCATAATAAATATTAAATAAATTGTAAAAAAAAATCAAGCCTTCAATATAAGAGTGATAAATAATAAATATTAATTATTTTTAAAAATATCATAACTTTTGTTTTAATATATATAGATTATATTGTATGGTTATAAAAATATTTATTAATTAATGAATTTATAAATCCAATAATAAATATCAATTATTTTTAAAAATATCATAAGTTAATTTTGGATTATATTGTATGGTTATAAAATATTTTACTTATTAATTAATGAACTAATAAGTTTAATTAATGAACTATTAATGCAACTGAATATTTCCATAAATTGCTTACGGTCTTGTTTTAATATATATATATATATATATATATATATATATATAGATATAGATATTGTAAGGGTATAATAGTAACATTAAGTAATAATTTTATTTTTATAAAAGTTTGAAGGTTACATTTAGAATTACTACTAGATTTACACCCGCGCGTTGCACGAACAAATATTCTTCGAAATAATATACAAATGATTTATTCAAAAATATCATGATATTATTTACTTCATTGAATAATAATTTATATTTCTATTGTATATAAATGACCACATAGAAGATATTATAGTAGTTTGATTAAAATAATATTAGATAGATATTATATAAAAATACATGAAAAACAATAAACTTTTCTAATAAACTTTCATCACATATAATATTTATTCAAAATTATACCCAAAATAAAAGTATTTGCATTTACACTACTAACATTTGCCAACTTTACAAAAATAACATAGTGCTCACAAATTATAATTTAACTTGCAATATTTGTCTGTATTTTTAATTTAATATCTTCCACCGAAAATTATGGTGTGATTTCTAAGTTTGTACATTTTACTAATTTAATGTCTAACATTTATAAAATTAGTAGTTATTAGGTTATATTTGTAAAAATAAATAGATATTATGAATTAAAATGCACTAATTTCACAAAATAATATTAATCCAAAATAAAAATAATAAAATGAGAATTATGATATTCAAACTATATTGCAAACATGTTGTTTTGTTTTTCATTTCAAATAACTTTTGCAATTTAGAAACTCTAAAGTTTATTTGCTAAATGATTCAATTAATGTAAAGTTTTAACAATTTTAAAATTAAATTATTTCTGAATATAATTATATTAAATTAATTTTTTAATAAAATTAATTTCTAATATATTTTCTATAAAGAATCATTTTATTTCAAAATACACGTTTTTCAATATATTATATAGATTAACATGTTCTAATTATGAAGTAATAATTATAAAAACATTATTAATTTATTTAATATTTTTTTATTTGTGCACACTTTTCAAAAAATTTGGAGGGAGTTTTCTAAAATTCCTTTTAGTATAATATATAAATTTTAAATATTATGCGTGTATTTTAAGACTCCATAATTATTAAGAATTTTTCTCACATTCTGACAGTGGTAGTATATGATTGGTTGAGCCTTATATTACACCGTTGCAAAACGATTTTGGTCGGTTGAACCTTGTACACCACAATACAAACGCGGCAAGAGCGAGAGCGAGAGAGAGATTTTATTTTCACAATTTGACCCCCAAAATACTCTGAAATCCACTGCTCTTCATTGAATTCTCAGCCAGATCCTATTCGGCGATTAAATCAATCTGCACATCAACTCATTTCTGAATTCAAAACCCATATACCTCGCGTTGTTCTGAATTTCTTCAGTTTCCGTCGATTGACTAATCGGAAGCAAAATGGATGATGTGAGAGATAAAATGAAGGGCTTGATGAAGAAAGTCAACAACCCATTCTCATCTTCCTCTTCACCGGGAAAATTCAAGGGCCAAGGCAGAGTATTGGGATCTTCAATTGCACCTGCGCCTGCGCCGTCGCAATCTTCATCATCGTCGTCTAAGGTACAGCCCTCCCATCCGCGGGCCAACGCGGTTTCTGAACAGAAATCCGAGAACAGGAAGCCCGAGCCGCGGGTGAACCCGAACGCACACGAGAAGTCGGAAAACGGGTTTGATCCTTTTGACTCGTTGATTACGACGGGGAAGAGGAATCCAAATGGTTATTCTTTGAGTGTTTTCGAATGTCCGGTTTGCGGTGGAGCGTTCGGCTCGGAGGAAGAGGTTTCTGCCCACGTTGAGTCGTGTTTGAGTAGAGCAGAATCGGGTAATAATGAAGACGGCGAGAAGGAGATTAGTGGTGATGGGAATCAGCTCCTTAGTTGTGTGAGCGCGTATTTATCGGGGAAGCCGATCGCTGCTTCAGTAGAGGTATTGATTAGGCTTTTGAGGAATGTGGTGAAGGAGCCAGAGAATGCTAAGTTTAGGAAGATTAGGATGGGGAATCCAAAGATAAAGGAGGCGATCGGGGATGTTCCTGGAGGGGTGGAGTTGCTGGAGTGCATTGGTTTTGAGTTAAAGGAGGAAGGTGGTGAAATGTGGCTTGTGATGGAAGAGCCTTCTAAGGAGGGGCTTCGTTTAGTTACTGATGCTATATCGTTGCTGGAGCCGAAGAAGGCAGAACAGTTCACATGTGAGCTAAAGAAGGTGGAAGAACAGCCATCTACACCTCCAATTGAGTTGGAGAAACCGATTGAGCTGAAGCCAGTTGATAGACAGGTATAATCCAGCTAGAAATTTGGCTTCCTGTTTGATTTACTGTCTTAGTGGATTACTATTAGTGCTTTATAAGTATCCCTGCATTTGACAAGCTAATTAGATGTTTTCCATGTGCTTTATGTTCTTCACTTTCCCTATGCAGCATAAACTTCAAATTCAGAATTCGTAGTTTGATTAGTGTTGTTAGAAGCAAGGAGCCCTTTAATAAAATTGTATATATATTTAAAGAGCAAAAGCTACCAGAAATGGATTATGTGGTCACATATCAATGCATTAACAGATGATCTCTCTGGAAAATTAGATTGTGCCATACTTTTATGTTTATTATATGGATATACGATCATTTACAAATTTAACAGTTTGAAATTATTTTTTAGATTTGATCTTTTCTTTTGTTTGATTTCGGAAAGTTGTTAAAAAGGTTTTCATGTCGTTTCTGGTAGCATTATTATTATTATTTAGATTTAGGAATCTGAGTGGTTGGAAAAGTTTACAGTCGATCATAATGAGGACGAGTTAGGCTATTTAGAAGCAAGCTCTGCCTCTTCCCATTAATATGCTAAAAATTTGTTCCTGGATTCTGAGTATTTTGTGTTTATAATAATATTAACAGGAGATAAGGAAAGACCATTTTCTGGTTGGTGTTTCTCTCGTCTAGTAGACGTGTAAGAATGAACAAGATGAGCTTGAGCTAGAGCTCTATCGCTTCAACATGCATCCGTAAACCCCGAAAAGACTTTAACTGATGTTGCTCACTCTTTTAGGAGGATATCAATTTTAGTACATGTAAAAATGCACATTGTTTTCTCCCCATACTCCATACTCTGTAGTTAGTAGTAGCTGATAATCAATGACAAGTTGAGTAGTAGCTTCTCACTTGTGCTATCCAAATCCACAAACTTACGATTTCTGCTTCCACGTATAACAATGTTCGATATTCTTTCACTTAGCATTTTGAGTTGAATTCTTGTAACAGCAGTTCAAGTTCTATTATGTTACATGAATCCATGCTTCATTCCAGCTGGTCTTTTATCCCTGAAAGTGTATCCTGATTGGTTTTTCTCATCTTTTGAAATTAGATACGGGTGTTCTTTTCTGTCCCTGAGAGTGTAGCCGCAAAAATTGAGCTGCCTGATTCTTTCTACAACCTTTCAGCTATAGAATTGAAAAAGGAAGCAGAGTCAAGGAGGAAAAAGTTAGAGGAATCTAAGCTTCTCATTCCGAAATCATACAGAGAAAAGCAGGCCACGGCTGCAAGAAGACAGTATAATAAAACAGTCATTAGAGTACAGTTTCCTGATGGAGTGGTTCTTCAAGCTATGTTTTCTCCATTGGAGCCAACTGGAGCTCTATATGAGGTTAGTCCTTTTCTATATTTGCCTATAGTCTTTAGCAAGTTTTTAGTGATTAACTTTAGCAAGGTGGCCGAAATAAACCAAGTCATGAGGCAGGTAGCGGATTAGGGTTGAAATATTTAGGACAAAGGAAACCTAATCTACATGGGCCTGCACCGAATAGCAAACCAACTTGAATTCTTGTGGTTGGCCCTATTGACTTCCATGTTAGTATTTCATACAATCGTAATATCATAATGTGCTTATATATTGAAATTTTTAGTATGAAAATTGTTAAATTTTCTATTATTCTAAGAATAATATATTTTAATTATTTAAATAAAGATTGTTATGCATTTTGAATTTTTATTCTGAGAGAACATTTTCTTATATGTACTTGATTGTTTCAAAGATTAGGAGAGGGATGAATGCTTGGGAACACAAGAAAAATTATAAAATTAAAATTTAATATTTCCTGACATGACGGGCTAGCTCAAAATCTGTTAAGGATGTTTCAAATTATGTATTAGCGTTTTTCTATGAAGCCTATGTGATCCTTGCGTTCATACTTTCTTTCAAACCATGAAGCCTATAAGAATGCACGAGAATGAATAGGGGTGGGGAAACTATTGAAAAAACCGGTATACCGTACACATCGTATTAAGAAAAATATAAAAATCTTGATATACTGTCATTAATGGTACAATATATCATATTGAAAATTTGTGGTACAGTAACCGTACCAAATGTATAAATATTATTATTATTAAATAACTATAAATATTATTAATAGGAGTATTACTCCTAAATATTTATTTGAACAAAGGTTCATATCTGATTTTTATTATTTTGAATTCTTTTTGTCTCTCCTTCAACATATTTTGGTTATTGAGATTTTTTAGAATAATATATATATATATATATTGTATTTTTATTATTTATAAATACATTATTTTATTATTTTTAAGTATTTATTTTGTTAGAGTTTAATTATTATAATGTGGATTATTATACTTATCTTGTTATGTTATTTCAACATATATAATATAAGTGTTAAGAAATGCATCTATTTCCAATTAAAATAATAGATATAGTAGGGTATATCGTTATTACGGTGTGTCATGTAATTTATGTATGGTAATATTTTTGTACGGTACGGTATATTGTTATTATTATGGTACGATAATGATATTTAATTCGTGTTATTCCAAATTTTGGGTGTACCGTTTGTCATGGTATAATAAGGGTATGAATTTTCTTATACTTAAAACTCGGTATGGTAGAAAATATTTGGTGCACCGTACCGACCCACCCCTAAGTAATACAACTCCTTTTCCTTAGGAAAAAAAAGGGTGTATTTAGAAGTTTGTTGTGATTGACAAACTTTCTCCATAGTCCATCAAGCATTCTACTCCCACTTTGCTTTGGTCCCTAGAACTGCTAATGAGCTCTGATCGTGAGATTGGTAAGAAAGATAACCTATTTCATTCTCAATAAGTATTAGTATTATTTAGATAATAAGTATAATAAATTTGTGAAAATTAAAGTTTAAAGAAAAGCTAATATAATTATAATTTTGTTTAAAATATTATTATTATTATTTAGTTTGTATATAATATAACATAAAAAACATATTAAATATAATAAATTAAAAATAAAAATAAGATTGTTGTTGATGTGATATTTTTTTGAGAAAAATTGATAATATTTGGAACAAAATTAATTTTAAAAAGTATTTATTATTTTAATATAAAATCATTTAACATGAAATTAAGAAACTTGAAAATGAGATTAAAAAAAAATAGATTAAAACCATTTTTTGGAGGTAACAAGTTTTAAGAGATTATTTTCTTATAATATATTAATTAATAGACTATTACTATGAAAAATTAAAAATCTTCAAAGCTTATCAAGCACATATGTATTCCAAATCAAATAATTCATCATTTAATTAGAATCTAGCTTTCTTTTGACATTGAAGTTCAATGATATATTAAAATAAAAGAAAACCAATAGAATGAAAGACAAAATGATTTTTCATTGAAAAAGATAATTGTTTTATAAAATAAAAATCTCATTGAAAAAATTGTTCTTGGTCAACTCCAAAGAACACATATACACTTCTTATAAATAAATAAATAAAAAACACACGCATATACATACATTGGATGCAAAATCCAAGTATTCTGGCTCAATTTTAATATTATAAATTAATTATGAAAAAAGTTGTAAATGCACAATGACAATAAATAGAGGGTGTAATGATAGCTGCAGCAAATGTAGCATAAAAATAGAGAAACAGAGTTGCAGGTAACAATTCAGAAGTTTCTTGCAACCGCATAAATGGAAACTCCATTATTGGAACTCACCAAAAACCTGCGCTTGTATTTTACCCCATAAATACACATTTACATACTGCTCCCTCTCTCTGTGTGTGTAAATTGGCTCTACCAACACTCTGTTTCTTCCTTCTGCTTGTGCACAAATTTACTGCTTGTGTAAATTGAAATGCTTGGACTCAGTTCAGGATGCCCAAGAGGGAATGGAGGAGCAATGACCTTAAATTTTGAGAATTACTTTAAACTTTAGTATCAAAGGTATTTCTTGTCGAGCTTTGGCAAATTTTTCTAATTGGAAGTATCAATTGTGGCTATATTTTGGAAAGAAATCCAAAATAACTGCCTAAACTTCCCCTTTTGCTTTAGTTCATTTTATTGAAGTTCTAGACCTTAAAAATATTACACATTTTGCGCCACGAAAAAAAAAAAAAAAACTAGCATCTTTTGACAGTTTCATCTAAAATCATATTATACCAACCACATACCAACCACAGGGTGGCCCTCTGATTTCGGGGGGCTTGCGTGAACAAAATAAGTGTGCCCTTATCTTATCAAAAAAAAGTTATTTTGGGCGTGTGCGAATGACATACATGTTATTGTGATATCCCAAGAATACCTTATTAGAAAATTTTATCCTACATTTTTTTTGCTTGGGAAATATATCCAAAGTTTAGTTTATAGTTTTGTTAAATTTAATTATGTGTTTGAGTCTCCCATTAAATGCATGTTTAACTCTTTTATAAATTTTTTTTATCGTTTTAAACAGAACGACGCTACATGATAAATAAAAGAAATTCTATAAAACTCTTTAGAGTAGACAAATGATTGTTTATCACATTTTTTAGTATTCATGATATTGTCAAGAAAAGTGATTTCACTTCTTATATATTTCATTGAGTTTCTTTTAAACACATATAAATTTAAATTCTTTACTATAAGCCACGTCTCGCACGCCCAGAGGGCTGCCACTGCTTGAGGCAACAAGTTCACACATGCACTCACTTTTTTCTGCTTACTCAACTTCCTGATCTGTTGCAAATACACAGAATTCTGATTTTTTTTGCCTAATCTTTGAGAAAAAAATGTTGTAATTTCCTAATATTTGCCTCTTATTTTTATTGAACTCGTGAAGATCCTATCAGCCCTTTCCATTATGTAATATAATCTTTAATTCTTGTGTTAGTTCGTGAGCAATGCGCTGAAAGACCCAAGCTTAGAGTTCGAGCTGCTACATCCAGTTCTAGTGAAGCGACGGGTGATCCCACATTTTCCAGCTGCAGGAGAGAGAGCAATCACTCTTGAAAATGAGGATTTGGTCCCTGCAGCACTCATCAAATTCAGACCCATTGAAACAGGCGACTCTGTTTTCACCGGGCTCTCCAACGAACTCCTTCAAATCAGCGAGCCCTTTGACTCCGGTTCTGCAGTTCCTGCATCATGAGGTGTAGATCAGCAGTATAATCCTGGTATGTAGAGCTGATACAATGTGTGTTGCACATCTCACATTCTGAGCCAAACCAAACATTGTTGCAACTCAAGTGGCTATTACATATTATTTGATGCGTTTGTCATGCAATACATATATAATCATATCGGTCTACATCTAGATTTTTGTTTGTGATCTTGTGTTCTTGATTTGGATAAACAGTTTTATCATTTTTCTTTTTGTTTCAGTGTGAAGTTAAAACAGATAAAATGTATATTGGCCATATAATGCAGAGTTGGTAGGTTTTTTTTCATGGAGAATTTGTTGTGATTTATGACATTTCAATATTGAGGCGCACTCCTATTAAATTTTTTTGCGTGCTTTATCTTTATATATAATTACTTTTATTTTTAAGCATATATTTCTTAGTTATTTAGTTTATTTCGTGGATGTTAAAAGTGATTATATTATTTTAACTTTTGTTATTTAAATAATATTCAGATAATAGTACTTTGCATAATTAATAAGTAATTTTCTCATAAAAATTTATTTTGTTATAATTATTGACTAAAACTTCACTGGTTCGTTGCACCAAATTATTATATTAAATATTACAAATAATATAAGAGTAAATTTTTAATGTAGTCACTCTTTTTCTCCAAACTTTTATAAAAATAAAATTATTACTTAATATTACTATTATACCCTTACAATATCTAATTCAAAATAATAACTATAATAAGGATTAAAATGATATAACCCATCTTCATCCATCATAACTCCTGTTCCTTTTTTCTTCCGAGAATTCAATTCCATTCCTCGTATGTTTGTTATCTATCCTTATTCCTTACAAAAATTTCAATACAATCACTTGCACAATATTCTATGTGAGTGTGCGTGTGTGAGAGAGAAAGGTGGAAGGATTTCCAACTAATTGAGAGAAAAGAAAATGAAGATATTTAATGCTCTCGTCAGCTATGGAATATTGAAGGAAAAAATAGTTACTTTTGTTCTATTACTTAGTTTTTATTGATCGTTTCAAGATAATAAGTCAATGTTCAAATATTTTACTGGGTGTGTATGACAATGGGGAGGAGGCCACCATGAAACTAAATTGTTGTTTTTCATTGCACCTTTTTTTGAAGGTTTTTTTGGTTCGCAGATAGTGTCTCAAATTATTTAATTTATTGTACCGATTTAATATAGAGTCTTGATTTGTGACAAAGTTGTTGCCTAACATTGAGGTTTTTGTGATCAATAAAAATAGGGGCTATGATTTTTTTTTCGAAAAACAAAAAAAATGGAGGCTACCAAGATATAATTATACAGGGAACAAATTGATTTTTTAAAAGTTAAAAAAAGATGAGGGGTTATGATTTTTTTTTTTACGGATAAGAATGGGGCTATGAAGATTACATGGATTGAATTGAGTCTTAAAATTTAAAAAGATGGGGCTATATTTTATATAGAATAAGCAAATAAGATTATTAATTTTGGTATTTAGTTTAAATTTTGAATTAGATATTATAAGAGCATAATAGTAATATAAAATAATAATTTTATTTTTTAAAAATTTTGGAGGCTACATTTTGGAAAACTGTGACTGAAAGAATTACCCTATTTAAATATATTTAAGATCCTAGCTCAAGCTCAATTAATCGAATTTAATTTTCAAGTTTAAGCTTGAAACAAAATTCTTCAGAATTAAAGTTCAATTCGATCGATTATTAATTTTGATGTTTGAATTTGATTGGTCTAAAGTTCGACTCGACTTAACTGAATTTAATTTGAATTAAATTATTTAAAGTTATATATTAAGTTTAGCTATAACAATATAAATTATGTTAACTTCGTTGACCTGGAAATCAAACTTGAGCTCAACTTGATTGAGTTCAAATTGTTACTTTAAAAAAAAAAAAAAAAAGATTATTTATAATTAATCAAGCGATTGAGAGTTAAAGATCAAATTATATTAAGTATGATAAGGCTATCGCGTGTAACTTAAAACCAAGTTCAATTCGAACTCTATTTAAATTCAAGAAAATATTGGAGCTCGAATTTTATAACTACTCTATTAGCTCGAGTTTGACTTAATTATTATCAAATTAAATTTTTAATTTTTAATCAATATCGAGTAGCATACAATCCGGAATGACTAATGCTCAGCCTAGGTTAAACAATTTATCTCAATGTTTAAAAATAGAATTTTAAGGCTTTTAATATATAAATAAATTTTTAATAATTTCTATCAAGAATTAAACATGTTATTTTCACACATTTATTCATTAATTATACATATAAATATAAAAATAATATATTTTTTATATATATGATGTTAGGAATTGATGTACTTCCTGGTTAGTTTTTTTTTATGGAAAAAATTTTATAAAATTAAATGTCTCTGCTAAATAAATGGGAAAGCTAGTCAGGGAAATAATTCATCCAAATGACAATATTATTACAACGAGCTCCAAAACGAGACAATTGGTGCGCTACATAGTTCGCCTCGTGATACATATTAGAAAATCCAGTAATAAAAGACTTTCTAAGATTGTTAAGAATAATATTCATGTCTTTTGAAAAGAAAGTCGATATTGTCCCTTTTTGGAGATCATTGCCACTTGAAAGAATCGATGAAGATACGAACTGGACCAAGATCTTCCTGTAAGCATAGACCAATGCCATAGAAAGTTGCAAGAAATTCTCCTTCTACCACTCAAGATGGTCTTGGAATCTGTTTGGTTAGGGCTACTTTAAGAAGTCCTTCATCATTTCTAAACACTGCTCCAATACCAAATGAGTTAGATCTGGATGGAAGCAGACGTCCACGTCGAGGCGGAAAGATCCTTTTGTTGGTGGAATCCAATTTCTAGCTGCAATTGGGATCATACAATTTTTGTGTGAGTTCAAGATAGAGCTTGCTTCTTTGTAATCTGCAAGAAGAGATGAAGATGCAGTAATGGATGGAAAACTAAGGCTTTCAATGGGATTGTACCTGATAACGCATAAAAATTTCCAAACCATCCACATCATGATGTCCCAGGTTTCAAATTCTTCTTTTGCTAGTGAATCATGCAGACCTTCACATAGTTGTTCTAGTGGAAGTCCCTTATATTTCTTCATGTGTGTCCAGAAAATGCTATCCTTCCAACAACCTTTGATGAGAGGGAAAGAAATTATTGAGTGACCTGTAGTGCCTTTAACCAGCTTGCACCCCTCGCAGAATTCCGAACTTCCAATATTTCGGGATTTTAAATTATATTCAGTGTGAATGTACCCCTTGATGGCTCTCCAAAGAAAGATTTTAATTTGGGGGGGGGGGTACTTTAATATTCCAAATCATCTTCTTCCACGGTTCTGCTGGCTTCGTAGATTGATGTTGTGGAGTTTTGAAGTATCCAGTTTCAAGGAGATAGGCTGATTCAACCGTGAAATAGCCATTACTAGAGTGCTTCCAGATAACCTTGTCTTCCTTTTCTTTGTTGATGTCAGTCCGACAAATAGATCAGTGTTAATTGGCCAAAATAGCTGGTTAACATTATTTGTGTTCCACTTTCCATCATGGGTGATGATGAGCTCCTCAATTTTTGTTTTCGTCTTATCTGAGTTGTTAGTAATCGGAGTTCTTGAATGGATAAATGGAATATATCTATCATTGAAAGCTGAAATTCGATTCCCTTTTTCTCTTTTACAAGCTCTCTACTCCAAGCCAGGGATCTCTTGATATAAAAGGAGTTTGATTTTACGAGAGCTTCCATCATAGAGCAGTTAGTAAAATACCTGTTTTTCATGACTCTCCCAGCCAATGAATTCGGGTTTGTCCAAGTCTCCAGATTTGCTTCACGAGAAGAGCTTTATTGAAGCTTTCCAGATAGCGAAAACCAACTCCCCCTCTGTCTTTTGGTTGGCGTAATGATTTCCTTTTGGACCAATGTATTTTTGAGTAATTCTTGTCATCCTCCCACAAGAATTTGGCACAAGCTTTGTTGATATCCTCAAGAATGGTTTTAGGGATTCTGAAGCATGTCATAAAGTATGTAGTAAGCACTTCTCTTCCACCAATAGAAAGATGTTTGTTTTGCCACATACTCAGCTTTTTAATTATACGATCTCAGATGTAACCAAATTGAAAACATTTCTTTTTCATATTTCCCCTCCATCGTTGAGATATGACTGAGATCTTTTACAGACAGGGGAGATCGGTAGAGACATATTTGTAAGTGTACCTGCATTCTCATTGGGGGTTTTAGTTTTAATATGAGGGGAAAGAGATCTCCTTGCGCGCTTCTTCCATTTTCCCTTTGAAGGATTTTGGTTTTTGATAGATAAATCCTTCTGCATATTTTCCTCAGAAGTCATAGAACAAACTATGACTTGGGCTGGATGTTTAACGTTGGCGGAAGCATTTGTTGTTGCTTCTATGGCAGGGACTGGAGTGTTGGATAGATTAGGAATCTCTTCTTCTTCTCGCATGGTTATTGCAAAGTAGTTGCCTCTTTGCTCTTCTGTTTAAATTTGGAGTTTGTAGTAGTAATGTCTTCATCGACCCTACTTCTAGAATACTGTGAAGTAATGTTTGCATGGGGAGTTCTGGTCATGTTGCTCTCAACCAGAGGCCATATTCCAGACTGTCTTTGTTGGCTTCAGAATCATTGGAATCTCGAATAATCTGTCCCACCCGCCCACAAGCATAGCAAAATTTGAGAAGCCTCTCGTATTTTAATAATATGAGACTGTTTATCTCCCCTTCACTTAGTTCAACGGAGATACAACATTGTAACGGTTTAGAGATCGACCTTTTGATGCGAACTCTAGCAAGTTTACCCATGCGATTCCCATATGATCCAATATCAACATTCCTAACTTCTCTTAGGCTAGAACCGAGCTCTTTTATTGATGAATAATGCATACAAATAAAAGGTAAGTTGTGTAGTTAGACCCATACCTCAAATGAGTCGAACACTTCTTGGTGGATACTTTGTGCCAAGATGGTTCCTTGAAAACCATCAATGAATTGAAGAAATGCCAAGGAGCTTCACGAAGTGCTTTATGCTTGTTTGCTGATGATCCTAACTCCATAATAAAGATGTTTTCTCCCACTATTTCTATAGAAACTAACCCCATCGTGTGAAGAATCTTCAGAACTTGTGATATGATGTTGTCTCTGTTAACAACTTTAGAAGGAAAAGTTTTCCCCAAGAGGCAGTTTTCTAAACGTTTGTTGCTGACAACTTTTGTTTTGCTAGATAGTTTGATGGTGTTACCTTTAGCTTCATCTGAGAGAGAAAGTTTGTTGATTAGTTGAGATATTTCCTCCGATTCCATGACTCCTTCGATCTGAACAAAGAATTCAACTTCGAGACCTGGAGAGAACTTCTCACATAAACCCTCTGATTTAGAGAGAAAAGAAAGCCAACATTTTGCTCCATATTTAGTGTAATTAATTGTACTGTCCTATGTTGCATTTGGTTAGTTTTGATGTGTCAAACCGAACACTAGAATGAGTTAGTCCTTTAAAACCTGGTTAGAGTAATTTCATCTTTGTAACCTTACATAGGTTAATTGAGTTATAATTTTATATGAATTATCTCTGCCTGAAGAAATAAGACGAAACTGACTTAACCAGTTATTTGGAGAAGCAGACGCCTAAGAGGAGAACTCACAAAGAGTCAATTGCGAAGTCTTTAGAAAAATAGACTTCACAACTTATAAAGACATGCTCTATTCCAAAACTGATGGCAAGGACAACTAACAAAAGAGTTATTCTTACAAGAAGTACACATCACAGTAAAATGTCTAAAAAGCAGCAGACTTCGAAAAGTGTGTACAACGGCTAGAAGACGATGAGCATTTTACAAAGACCTGAAGAAACCTATAAATACTCGAGATGAGTATCAACTATAGATTGCTGAAACTGCCGATTTCAAAGAGTTTTTCACTCATCGTGATTAATTACTGCGAACGTCAGTCAATTATTCTGTGTCTCTGAACACGAGACTCTTAGCCTCTTTGGTAAGGGTTAATTTTATGTAGTTCATACTCTTCTCTAGAGTTGAATCTGAAGAAGGTTACTGAACTCCTTTCAGAAACTGTCACCTAAAAGAACCACTGTCTACATTTCTTGAAAGACTAAAATTCAGAACTCTTCCAGTTGGTGAGGCCTAGCGATACATTCATGGTAAAGTCTATCTACCTGAAGAGAGCATATACAACTTGGACTAGTTCGGTGTGCGCGCATACAATGGGAGGACATAGGAACTTCCCGCGACAATTACGAACTAGTTACATCAACTTGTAATATGTTCTAGTTATTTTTTTATCTTTGTGGAAATCGAAGAGTGGACTTAGGATCATTTAACATCCGAAACACTATAAAATATCCTATGTTTTTTTACCACTTTCTGCTTTTAACCTTTTTGCTCGTATATCTTGAAACCCATCAACTCAATAAGTTGTCGGAGTATATTCTGAATTAGATTAAGTTATTACACGATCTAAACTAGTTTTTATTTATTGTCTTAAGTAGACTGGACAATTGATGAGCTAGTCCGATTGATTTCCTGAATTGTACTAAATTTTCGTTGACACAATAATCATCATGGAGACAAAGGCATAAATAAAAATAACGAATCAACCGAACCAAATATAGGGTAACAATAAAATATAAATAGCTAACCTATCTAGCCCAAAAAAAGTTACAATGGTCACGATTTTTATTGATGAAAACTACAAGAAGATACATAGAGGCAAGAGAGAAGAAAATTAGTTTTGTTGCTTAATTATTTGCCGCCACCTGCAGTAGAAGAAAAAATATAAATAATTTGTTTTTGTTGAAATGATTTAACATGATCATGATGAGACATATTAAATTTGCAAATTAGAAATAACACCTTTTTGATCCAAAGCTTTACTCAAGAAAGAGAGGAAGACAACGAGTAATGCGACAGCAGCTACAAGTCCAATAAATATGGCTAGTGTTTTATCCACTTCATCATCGTCATCTGTTAAATAACAAAAAATTCGTGCAAATTTAATCAATCATAAATAGAAATTTATATTTCATAACTAAATGATAAAAGATTTATTCAAGACCGTCTCGTGTATTCTATTTTAATTAGAGAAAATGATTGTCATATTTGTTTAGTTTAAAATTCTTCTTCTTAAGTTTACAAATCATATTTGTTTAAATATAAATTACAAAATAAATCATTATATTTATTAGAGAAGGTTTCTTGCAAAACCATCTTGCAAATAAGACATGTTACATTGGCAGATTCTACATGTTTAAGCACACAAATCAATCCATTAACATAAAATTCGGTTGATTATTTTTACAATTTCTATAAAACATGATAATCGATTCGTCTTTAGGATACAATTTGATAAATTTTCATGACAAATCAGTCAATCAAATATTAAGATGGGAATTACGTAAACTAAATTTGTAAGACTGTCTCGTATAAGTTTTTGCCTACTTATCAAAAATGTTTAGTTCAAAAATGTGTTCATTTAAATTGAAAGAATATTTATTTAGTTTAAAATTATTCTTGTAAAATAATGCTTATATAAATAATAAACTTAACAAAGATGATTTATAATTTAAACACACACAAGGGAGAGAGGAAGAACAAAAAAAAAAAAACAAAACATTGAAAACCGAACAGAACTAAATAAATTTCATTATTTTTGTTTCAGTTCAATTTTTAACGAGAATAATCGAGAAATTGAAAACATTGAACCATATGTAATATTTATATTTTAATTATATTATTAATAATCTAACCCTAACTTTTATTTTATTTTCAAATATAAAGTTAATGATATAATTTTATGATCAGTTTGTTTATTTTATATTTATAATTTATCAAATATGTGCAAATTTTAAAGATTATGAGAATTTATGTTGATTATTATAATTTCTAAAATAAATTTGTAAAAGCTGAAATAACCGAAATATCAAATAATATTTCAGTCTTATTTTTTTTTTTCATATTTTCGTTATGTTCGAATTCTATTTTGTAGGATTTTGATTTTACGGTTTTTTAATGTTGTTAGGAATTATGATATAATTTCTACTTTTATTGTATGTTTTGACGTGTCAAATACCACCAGCAATGTGTCTCTAGCTTAGATCAGTCTGAACATATAAAGTTATGTTTAAGAATTTATCGAGTTATAACGGAGCTGATAGCGAGCTAGTTTGGAAAAAACAAGCTACCAGCTGAAAGTTCAAGAAACTAGCAATCAACCAGGAGCGGAGAAACTAACAACCAGCTTGGATGCAACATTTTGAAGGTTGCTGGCTAACACATTATCACTAGCAAGGTGTCACCAGCAAGGGGAAATCCCAAAACTCGCAAATAGAGACAAAGAGAATTAAGACAAGCGAATTCTTTTCAAGTCTAGACTTTAGAAAGAAGATCTTAATGTTTGTGAACCTTAATGCTTGTTTGTCCCAAGAATCAACTAGCAGACGATTCCTCGGAGTGGCTCAGAGTTGTTATGAGAAAGGCTGCAAGTCAACCACCTTTCTTACCAAAGGACACCATATTTTCTGGAAAAGGAGACACTCCAATTAGATGGATTCCTCGTGTCTGACATCGGCTCTTATTTCAAACTTCTCCATCCTCGCCTATAAATAGAGGAAGAGTTCAAATAGAGAAGTACCTTACGCATTCTGAAAACACCGAGACTCTGTAAAACTCTCGACTCAAAGTTTTCAAGGCATTCTTGCTAACTCACTATTTTGTGCCATTTCTTGGGCACGAGACTCTTCACTTTCAGCAAAAGTTATTTGCTTGGAGTTCTTACTTTTTAAGTAATAAACCCACTTGGAGTTGCTACTTCTTCAGTAGTAACTATCACGGGTGTTTGCACCGAAACCAGCAAGTTCCCCAAAAGAACACAAATTCTCAACGACTAGTTGGAGGCTGCAAGGTGTGTCCTCACTCCAAGCTCAAGAAATAAATGCAACAAAGGACTAGGCGAGTGCTCTTATGAACTGGCAGACGGGACATCTACCAGTAAGCTACAGATCATCTACGTCTTTGTAATCCGAACTTGGTGTATTCCAGACCTTGGTTTGAAGAGAGGACGTAGGACATTAGGCACCGATCCTCTATAAAATCTGCATTTTACTTCTTTCTTTAACTATTTTGGATTTAAATCCCAACACTTTTTAAGTGTTGGAGTATACTTGAAATCGGCTAAATAATAACCTATCGCTAAAATAACTAGTTTTGAAATACCCAAGCTCATGCTTTGAACAACCAACTTGGAGAGTGAAAACTTGTAAAACTTTCGCTGCATGTCACATACTCTGGTTAGGGACCAACAATTGGTATTATAGTTGTTGGTCTTTACAAACTAGCTATTTTGAGTTGCTTAGGACCAAATGCATATCTTTGCACATTTTTCTCTTGATTAAGGAAGCAAGTCTATTCCTCAAGATGAAAATCGCCAAGCTTCCACCTTACTCGATAGATAATTTTACGACATGGAAGAAGCGATGTACCATCTAGTTAAAAAATATCTATCCGGAGATAATAGAGAAACCCTACGCAGAGTGTACCTTGGAGGATAAGAAGAGAGTCCAGCTAGACTCCATCGCTCACATGCTAATTCTGTCAGCTCTCGCAGAGGCTCTACTAGATGATGTCATGGAGTATGACAATGGAAGGAAGTCTGGGACTACCTGAGCAGCTTGAGCCAGAAGACAGAACAAATGAAGAGAAACAAACTTTGAGTCTGTGTAGACAAATTTGAATCCTTCATGATGCTTCTTGGAGAGAGCATCAAGGATATTGAGGTCAGGTTCAACTCGATTGTTATCGAGTTGAAAACTTTGGACAGGGTTTACTCAATCACAGATCTTAATGCCAAGATCTTGTCCCAAATGTCGAATGATGACTAGTTTGTCAAGACATCCACTCTAAAGGAGATCTCTCAAAGATGACGACAAATGAGCTATTCGCTCTGCTCCAGGCCCATGAATGAGACATCTAAATGGTGAACAAGAATGAAACCATTACGGTAGCAGGAGTTCACCAAGCAAGCATGCCGAAGATGTTGGTTTCATCTTTAAGAAGTACTTCCAGAGTCAAATGAGACTCACAAAGCCCTTTCACTCCGAAAGACCAGCCGTCGAACACACAACAGAAGCTCCTACTACATTTACCTCATCCATGAAAAAAAGGAGAGAGTTCCATCGTGGAACTTGAAGAGCATATGCGCAGACTCTCCAAGATGTTGGAGAAGGCTAAGGCGAAAGCTAATGTTCCCTAGTCAGCTGAGAAAAGGTTTGTTAAGGGAGCTCAACGCATGTGTTTTGAGTCCAACTCTCCTGATCATCTTAAGTTCGAATGTCCACGAGTGGATAAAGAGGAGAGAGAGGCAAAAGAGCCAATTCGAGAGGAGAGCCTTAAGGGCCGTAGCAAAGACCATGCTATCTAGAACCAAGGTTCCGGATATTCCTGACTGTAACGATTGGTCAATGTCGTCCGATAATAAGTTGGAGGAAGAGGCATTGCTGGCATTTATGGCAGCAATCGGGAATGAGATGGTGACAAAAGAAGATGACAACAAGCTGGCTCTAGCAGTAGCTGATGATGAGATAGGCGATTCTTTACCCATTTCTTCTATCTCATCATGAATATTAGAGGACCCTCAATCATATTGCTCTAATTCATAGAATATTTCTCTCGACTCTCTTTCTAAAGAATTTCTAAAATTTATGAGTTGAAAACTGTCTTAGCTGGCAAAAACACTTCACTGAAATTGCAAGTTTTGATTTTAACCGATAAGATTGAAGAATCTAGGACAGTCAATGAAGAGCTTGCAAAATTCAAGGAAGTGCAATCTGGACTTCTAAAAAACTTCAATATTTTAGAAGAGGAGAGTGATTCCTTCAAGAATAAAAACTTTGAGCCAGAACCATGCAAATGTTCATTTTCTAAAAGCTTAAGAGACCTTGAAGAGGTTTCGCTGACCTAGAGAAATCCTCAGATAAATCGGGTCTAGATTTTAATAAAAAAAGATTTGAGCAATCATAAGCTGTGCTGGAAAGAAAAAGAAGATTATTTATGTAGAAGCCAAATCCAGCCATTAGCTCGAGCTTAAGGGCAACGGGGTCCTAAGAAAATACCAGTTCCTACCCGTAAGGTCAGTTGTTGTTCCGCCAGCAACCCCAAGTTGTCTTAGTAGCAAGCTGCGAGGAAGCCAACTCAGTCGCTCAAACTTGTGAAGCAGTATGTCCCTAGCGAGGAAGTCGGTTTGTTCAGCCAGTTTGGCCAAGCAACCAGCTAGGGTTGCACCATTTCGGGGTGCACTAGTTCGCATTGCAAGGAAGCCAAACACATAGCCTGGGTATTACAATAACCAGAGATTTTTCTCACATCTCCAAAATGGGAGAAGATATTAGGCTTGAATGAGGAGCTTTCCAAGAAGCTACAAGAAGAGGAAGAGCTAGCCGCACAGGAGTAGGAGCGAGCGACTACCCCGACAAAACTAGCGTTTGAGAAGGATCCTGCTGAGCCAAAGTCAACTAGCAGGGTGGTTGAGATCTTTTTTAGATTCTTACCTTGAAAATCTCGCTGGTGAGAGAGAGCCGGCGACCAACCCGGAGGTACTGGCGATATCAGCAGTGCAAGGGAGTGCTGGTATAAACCTAGAAGTGCCAGTTGTGCAAGGGGATTCTAGCACATCCACTTCTTTGTTTCGGTTGATGCAGGTACATCCACACGGGCGACCACCCTAGATAAACTGGAATTGCAAGGAGGAGACCAGCTCCCATCATCCTCAGTCCAAAGGTAAAGGGAAGGAGCTTGAAAAGACCTTTGTGTCCAAGGATTCTTATTCAGACAATAAGGCACATGAAGGCGTGCTTAATAAAAAGTCTAACTTTGAAGAAAATCTTCAAGGTCATTGGGGGGTCCATCCTTGGCACCAGAGGGAAAGTGCTGAGAAGAAACACTATTGTCCTTTTGAGAAGTACAAGGTTCCCTTAGACGGTCTTCCGTATGAAGCTCACAATTCCTATAAGCTAAAAATATGGTGTCCCCCACTCCCCCACAATGAATTAGCCAGGTTCAACATCATTGTGTGGAGCGTGACATCTCTATAAGGTTCCAGAGGCAAATCCGAGCTGACCTGAGGGAGTTATTTGTTAATATCTTCTACACCAACTTAGAATGGAATTCGCCAGCTAGGATGTCATTCGGTAGCTCCGAAGCAAGTTCATTCGATGGAGACGCCATGATATCACTCTCCACAAGCTTACTGTCGAGGACTATGCCATCATGATGGCACAACTGGGCCTCACTTTTTAGCACAGCAAAAAAATCTCGGCTGATGAGTGGATAGCCCAAAATCATAAGCAGTAGCTGAGCGTGTAGGAGGTGTGATGCAGGATAATTCAAATGTGTCAATTCCGCGAGAAAATAGGCGATGAGGGAGTGCTACCACCTCTACATGTGATGGAAGAGACAACATTTAAGGTGGTGGAGGCTATTAACTTAGGCTACCAGCTTGCGCCCGTTCTAAACGATGCATTCGCAGAGGCCACACAACTAGAAAAGGCCAAGAGGCATAAAACTATCGTCCTTGGAAAATAAGGTGGAAATAATAGCAGCGACACAGGATGCTGGCTACCGCAGGAGTGTTGCAGTGGCACAAACAACAAGAGCAGAGGGAGCTAGATGCAAAAGGTGTGTTGTAGTGGCACATGCTGCAACAACAGAGGAAGCAGGTTGCAGAATGTGTACTGCAATTGCACAAGCTTGAATAGCAAAAACAGCTGGAACTGCAAAGGGTGGGGACTGAAGAGCAGTAGATGTTGGAGTTGGTTGCTGAGGAAGATGTTGCGAAGCTACTAGTGATTCTCACCCCCAAGCCATTTCAGAGCATTCCAATCATCCAAGAGCCTGATTCCAGCTCCTCCACATCCCAAGCTAGGGAATCCCAAGCCCAGCTAGTGCTGACGTCAACTTTTACATCCACTTCTCAAGCTGGCTTGTCTGGTGCTGTTGATTTAATCAAACAATCTATTGCCAACATCTAGCAGCAGTTTGCTCGCTAGTTCTAAAGTCTGAGGCAAGAAACCAGATCTTTTGTATCCTACCTCTCCACAACAGTTTCTTCCCTCATCGCTGTTATCACAAAGGGGAAGAAAAGCGGCAAAAAAAGAAGAATCGTGGGCAAGGGAAAAAGAGGCTGAGAAGAAGGCTAAGGAAGATAAAGAAGCAGCAGAGAGAAGACAGAGGGAAGAACAACTACAGAGGATTACTGACAGCACAAAGAGGATTGAAGATCTCTCCAAGAAGACCTCGTAGCTCTGGCATCTTTTTTTGTAACTTTATGTCAGTTTTTACCTTCTATGTACTCAAACTCTGAAATATTTAATGTAAAACTGGCTCAAAGTTTGAACAAACTCTCGTCGTCTCACTCTCCCCTCGTTATAATTTTACTGAACTTACATATTTGTATGTAATTAGCATGTTATATTTTTCAACCTATTAGTCAAATTGAGCATTATCTCTCCTGTTGAGGGGAATATCTTTTAGGGTAGGTTGTGCTTTTATGGATTCATGTTTTCAAGTGATAGTTGTTAGCTCTATTAAATTGAAAACTCGGAAATTGGTAATTTTTCGCCACTCTTAGGTAATTTTGACAACATGAAAAATGGAGTTAATTCTCACCTTTATTGTATGTTTTGATGTGTCAAACACCACCAGCTAGTGTGTCTCTAGCTTAGATTAGTCCGAACTTGTAAAGTACTGTTTACGAATTTATCAAGTTGTAACGGAGCTAATCGCGAGCAACTTTCTGAAAAACTTGCTACCAGCTGTAAGTTCAAGAAACTGGTCAGGACCGGAGAAACTGACAACCACCGTGGATGCAACGGTTCGAAGGTTGTTGGCCGACACGTCTTTAGCAAGGTGTTTACCAGCAAGGTATCACCAGGAACGGTGAATCCCAAAATTCGCAAATAGAGACAAAGAGAATGAAGACAAGCGAATTCTTTTCAAGTCAAGACTTTAAGAAAAGAGATCTTAAATTCTGTGAACATTAACGCTTGTTTGTCCCAAGAATCAACATGCTGAGGATTCCTTTGACTGGCTTAGAGTCGTTCTAACAAAGGTTGCAAGTCAACCACCTTTGATAGCAATGGATGCCTGATTTTCTAGAAAAGTAAGAAATCCGATTGGATGGATTCCTCGTGTCTCACAATGGCTATGTCTCCATCCTCGCCTGTAAGTAGAGGAAAAGTTCAAATGGAGAAGTGCCTTACGCATTTTAAAAGCACAGAGACTCCATCAAACTCTCGACTTAAAGCTTTTAAGGCATTCTTGCTAACTCACTACGGTGTGCCATTTCTTGGACACGAGACTATTTGCTTTCAGCAAAAGTTATTTGCTTAGTGTTCTTTCATTTCAAATAAAATACCAACTTGGAGTTACTACTTCTCCAGTAGTAACTATCAGGGGTGTTCCCACCGAAACCAACAAAGCCTCGAGAACGAGAATTCTCAAAGACCAGCTGGAGGCTACGAGGTGCGTTCTCACTCCAAGTTGAAGAAGTAAAGGCGACGAAGGACTAGACGAGTGTGCTTGTGGACTGGCAGACGGTGCATCAACAGCAAGCTACAGATCGTCTACATCTTTGTAACCTGAACTTAGTGTATTCAAGACCTTGGCTGAAGAGAGGACGTAGGACATTTGGCTCCGAACCTCTATAAAATCCTTTATAATTTACTACTTTCTTCATCTATTTTGCATTTAAGACAAAAAACTTTCTAAGTGTTGTAGTATACCTGAAATCGACTAAGTAATAACCTATTGCTAAAACAACCAGTTTTGAGATACCCAAGTTGGTGCTTTGAACAACAAACTTATAGAGTGCGAGCTTGTAAAACTTCCGCTGCATATCACATACTCTGATTTGAGACCAACAACTGTCCAGATCCGAACTAAGTAAACAAATGCTCACCCCTAAACGCGCGCGCGCACACACAAAAATGATTTATATTATGAAATAAAATTTACAAGATAATGTCACATATATCATGTGCCTCTTCTTTACGCGTGTTTGTAAGCCATATAGATTATAATGTGTTGTTTCATTGGAGTAGAATCAAATATTGAGATATGTTTTCCCTAGGTTGTGCCTTAGAGTTGAGGAATGTTGTTTTTTAAACTAGATTCTAGGTCTTGTTCGAAATGGATTGGTCACTCAATTTCGAACCTCAATCTCATTTATGTGTGGACGCTTGGGTACGCCCAAGTAATCTTGTAAGGCTTTGCCTCGATGTTGGCTTGTATTATATGTATTTGTATTTTTGGAATATTGAAATAAATTAACGTTAAAACAAAAATATCATTAAAACTTAAGTGAACGAGTTTATTTTTATACATATATCTTTTAAGAATTATTTGTTCCACATCAACCCTTTAATTTTTTGTTTTTTCTAAAGGTATTATTCGGCATCTAGATAATAAAGTAAACGTAAAAAATATATTTTTGAAGCTATGCATTTAGTTTATAAACGTTTTATTTATTTGTAGGGGTGCACCTACTATATAATGTCGACCAATCTCACAGTGGATCATAAATCTCTTTGATAGAGACATTTAATTTAGAGTTTTATATGATTAATTAATTTTTATATTTTTTTTTGTGCCTATCAAATATTGTAACAAATTGTCTCAATGTTTGTTTCTTATTTATAGTTAATTTTATTTTCTATTTTTTTATAATAATAATGCATTAATTTATGCGTACACACCAAAATATCTTCGAGAAAGTTCGAACTCTTGATCTCTTAATCACAAATAAAGTGTTCACCACTATACCTTGATCATGAGACTTTATTTTCCAATTTTAAAATTCAAAACGGATGCAAGATAGTTTTTAATCCGTCGTTAAATTTTTACAAAGAGAGTTCCATCGCAACTCTGTCTTAGGAAATTCGCTTCAGCACATTTTTGTTGTTAATTTTTTTGCAGCTGAGGATTTAGCGATCGACTTTGTTCGTCGCAGGTCCGGTCACTAATTTCAAATTAACGATGGAAAAGGTGAATTTCGAGACGGATTTATCCGTTGCCAAATCGCAATTTTTTTAGTGACTATACCGCTAGTTTGATTAAATACTAAATTGAACAGCTCAAATTATCAATACAAAAATTTATGAAAATCCGAACCAAGCTGTCCAATTGAATGTGCTTAAACTAAAACGAAATCCCAAATTTGGAAAATATACTCATTTCTAATATTTCCCAATACAATAAATATAATTCATATTTAAAATTAACAAGTATTATTGGAGATTTTAGTCGGCTCAAGTTGAACTTATCACAAAACCTCCTCAATTCAAGCCGAATTAAAATATAATTTGGTTGGAAATTTCAATCGAATTAAAAATTCAATCAATTTTCGGCTGAATCAAAAGCATCTAAAACTTTCAATTTAATTTACACTTTATGATTCAATTTTACTCACCCTTCACTATTATTATTATCGATGTATATTCTGATAGAGCCTTAATTGTTTGATTAATTTATGATAGCACTGGAAGCCTATATTTAAAGTTTTTTCTCCCCCTATCCATCGTCTAATCTAATAAACAAAATAACTAGTCAAAGTTGGTACATTCTATTATTTCCAACGTCTTATTATCTCTGCCTTCTAATGTAATTTGATTATTTATTAAATTATATATTCCTTCCGTCCCACTACAAAATTAAAAATTATTACGCATTCACTAATAAAATATTAATTTCATCTATTTTTATTTACATAAATTATTGTGTCTATTACCTTGAAACAATTGATAAGTGATAGAGGAAGTACTACTCCCTCTGTCCCAAGGGAATTGTCCCCTTAGGACATGACACAATAACCAATGTAGTGGAATGTGTAGAGATAGATAAAATTATTATTTTATTAGTTAGTGTGTATTAACTTTCAATTTTAGGTAAGGGGACAATTCGTGTGGGACGGACGAAAAAGGAAAGAGGGACAATTCGTGTGGGACGGAGGGAGTATATTATTATAATTAAATACATTTGTAGCATGCTTGCTTTATATATATACTCCCTCCCTCCGTCCCTAAACAATTGTCCTGTTTCTGAATGACATAGATACCAATGCGAGTAGAGATAGAGAAAATTAATATTTTGTTAATGAGTGTATATTAACTTTTTTATTTTAGGAAAAAAGGACAATTGTTTGAGAGTGACGAAAAAGGAAAACAAAACAATTGTTTCGGGACGGAGGGAGTATAATTTAAGCTAATATTTAATTCAAGTACATATTATATGTGTATTTTCTCAAATTTAATATAAACTATTCAAATTATTTTAAATTGTGAGTTTTATCTTCCTTTTTTTTTTTTTTTTTAAGTTGACAAGATCATTATCTAGCTAAGGGAACGGGTCGGGACCCCAGTAGTAGAAGGGTGGGAAAAAAATACTGTATATTGTAAGGAAAAATATAAAAATGCTGAAATTTTAATATGCCGTTATTAACAATATGGTATAATAGTGTACTGAAAATCTACGTTACAATAACATTATGGAATTCTAAAATTTAGAATGTACCGTATACATATCATACCGAATATTTTAACATTATTTTTGTTTTGAATAATATAAATATTATTGATAGTAGTATTAATCTTATATATTTATTCCAACAAGTATTCATATTTTATATTTTTCGTTTTTATTTTTTATTCTTTCTCGTTCAATATATTTTGACTATGAGACATTTTATAAATAATAACATTTATTATGCATTATTATAATTTTTTATATTTTTTGTTATAGTTTGATTATTATATTGTGAATTATTATAGTTATTCTATATAATGAAAAGTAATTATTCTAGCATAAATAATATTAGTTTTAAATAATAATATTAGTGATATACATAAATTTTTTAATAAAAAGTATTCGGTACGCTATAATATACAATTGTTACTGTATAATATGATGTACAATTGTCACTGTATATTATGATGTTGATATACTATGATATACGGTAAAATTAGGGATGTCAATTTAGCCCGGGACCGACGGATTGGCCCGAATAACCCGAGCTAAACACCGGGTTAGGGTTAAAAATTTCTTAACCGATAAGAAATCGAGCTAAATGTTCCGGGCTAAACGGGTTGCGGGTTAAACGGGCTGGACCCGCCCGACTACGGGTTGGCCCGACGGGCCACTCCATTTTTAAAAAAAATATTAAAATATTTTAATATAATTAAATTATTAAATCTAGGAAAAATAAATATCAACTATTTTATACTCCCTCCGTCCCACTACAATTGACATACTTACCAAATTGGACGTCCCAACCAAATTGACACATTTCTAAATATGACAACTTTTTCACACTCAACAATAAAATATTAATCCCACTAATTTATTCTACACTCATAACTCTTAATTTCCGTGCCGAAAAGAAACATGTCAATTGGCATGGGACGGAGGGAGTACTATACTTGTTTTATATTTAGATAGAAGTATTTAAATAAATTTTATGTTACACAAATGATATACCTATATTTTTACTACTAAGAAATATTATTTTAAATAAATAATTTAAAAGAATATTTAAGAAACAATTGATTTCTAAAATATTAATTATTATTTTAAATAAATTAAATTCTTAGAATTGTTTAGATTCACAAACTTATAAAATTATTTAGTAAAACTCTATTATATTAAATAAATACTTATTATAGTTTACTTTATCTCAGAGCAAATTATTTAACATAATTGTGAGACCTCATCAAATTTTTTTGATATAAATAAATTATTATTATTATTATTATTATATATTGCAATATTTTTTTGTAATTAATATATTTAATTTATTTATTTAATATAATATTATTGGAGTTGTACAATTAAATAATATGATTATTTAATTTATATAATGTCTTAATAAACAATATTTTATGCTAGTATTCAATCATAAAAATAATTAATTATATTAATAAAATAATAAATATTTAAGCTTAATAAAAAATTAAAATAAAAAAATCGTAATTTAGTCGGCCCGACGGGCCAGCCCGAAAACTGACGGGTTAGGGTTAGGGTTAGGGTTGAGAATTTCCAACCCGACAAAAATTACGGCTCGTTTAACCCGGACCGATTAACCCGTAGCCCGATAGGGCTGGCCCGGAACTCGACGGGTTGACCCGTTTGACATCCCTAGGTAAAATTCTTGTATGATAATATTATTCAATTATATTATAATAAAATTTTGATATATTGATAATTACAATACGATAAGTTAATTTTTTTTTATTATACTGTACTATTCTACCCCAAAGTAAAATGTAGTCAAAACAGGACCAAAATCTTTTTGAAGATACCTTTCATCTCTCTTTTAATTAACAAGTTTGTCATTTAATTGTAATAAAATTAAATAATAAATTATTTTAGACGAGTTCAGTGATTATCTTTACATCGTCAAAGAAAAAAATAATCATATGAATATAGCTTAAAATAATTTAAATAATTATTTAAAAACTCCAATAATGTATCTTAAACTGAAAAGACATATATGTTTATATTTTAATTGAATATTTACCCTTTTAACTCATGCAGAATTTCACGTGTTATAATAGTGTTTATAAAGAAATATATTTTCTAGTATTCCCTTATTCTACAAACAGAAGTTTAAAGCTCACTTTATTTGATGTGGAGAAGACATTCTTGAATTGAAAAAGAATTTGCCAACCTTATTTAAATTTTTGTTTAACTTTTGAAGCTGCCCTATGCAATATGGAACAAAAATTGGCCATTCCATCTCCTGTTTTACACGTTCTTAGACTTTTAGTTCATGACAAAAACTTGCGTTAGACACGCCTAAACAGTTTAGACGAATTTTATCCATACCTAAATAGGTTCACCCATCCAAATAGAGTTTATTAATCTTTAATTATGGTATATTAGATGAATTTAACTTGGGTTAATGGATAAAACTCGCCTAAACCGTTTAAGCGTGCCTAATCTGAGACCTTCCCTTAATTCATAGATTAATGAACAATTATAATCACCGGCGGATCCACGTTGGATTTTGGGACTCAGACTCCCTTAGCCAATTTTTCTTTTATAATTTTGGTAGTTTGATTATTCGATTTCATGTAATAATTCCCATTGTGAAAAAGTAAAAGAAGTTGAAATTAAATTAAAAGAAAAAGGTATGAGAGACTAATGCTGCAAAATAATTAAAAAAGTAATCACTTTCACTCAGCTTTGTAGTTATTTTTTATCAAGTAAAATTTCAGAACTTTCCTAGGAGATTTTTTCGGACCCTTTACTTGTTATAAAGTTTTATGTATAAATATAATGTTAAAAAGAAAAATGAAAGAGATTCATACCGATTTTAGAGGTATAGCCACTCTGGGAGTAGCGCGCGTAGCACTTGGCCAAGAACATATCCCCCCAAGCGGAGGACCCACACTGAGTCCTGAGCCGTTGGATGGCTTCCGTCAGGCAATCCTGGCACTCCCCCACGCTCAGATCCTGCACGCACTGCGCCACGCCCTGCACCCGCCCCGACCCGCTCACCCGGAAGTACTGCCCACCCGCACCCAGATACGCCAGCACCGCATCCCGCCGAGTCACCGCGTCCGAGTCATCACTCGCCAGCGGCCCGCACTTATCCGACACCACGGTCTTATCCTCCACCCCCACGAACGACGTGTTGTCGTACCGGACGAAGCACCCCTCCAGCTGCAACGCGCCGCCCGACGCGCCGGCGCACGTGGCGCCGAGCTGGGCGACGGCGGCGGAGACGCACTGGTGGCAGTCGGAGCTGCTGAGGTCGCCGCGGCACTGGAAGAGGCCGTAGACGGCGTCGCCGGCGGCGGAGCCCGGGAGGGAGATCCTGAAGTTGTTGTAGGTGGCGTAGGAGGCTGAGTTGACGATGGAGGTGAGGACTGAGTTGACGTTCGAGTAGTAGGGGGTGCCTGGGTTGAATCTCAGCTGCGAACACCCCACGTAGATGAAATTCTCGAGCGGAGAGCCCCATGAACTGCTCGCTAACTGTGATAGAATTATGAAAGAAACCCAGATTGGTGAAGAGAGAGAGTCGACATGCATGTTCATGTTCTTGATGAGAGAGAGAGAGTGTGTGTGAATTACGTAATCAGAGAATATGGAATATGGATGATGATGGAGGAGAAGTAGCATGTGATTTTGAGTATGCAGAAAGAAATATTAATAGGTACGAGGGAAGTTTCCCCACAATTCAAGATGATATACACTGTGGGGGACTCCCCTCTATCTCTATTTTGCTTTTCAAATACAGGAATTTAATTGCTTTCATTTGTATATATATCGATAAAAATATGTCTGTGTTTAGTTAATGGAAGGCGATTCGAGCAACAAACATAGTTGAGAAGAAGAGTGATTAATTCCCAAATTGCTAAATAAAAAAAAGTTGAGGGGCCGGGATTTAAAATTATGGGTGTGGAAATTCTGGAACCTTCGTGAATCAGAAATGAATTTAATTCACTCTATAAACCAATTAATTGCCTAATTATAATATAAGCATCCTTGATTTGACTTTGAGCAGTTGTTAATGGAGGTTAGTTACAGAACTTGTTGGACGTTATATATAATATACAAACATATCAATATTTATTCGAAACATTTAACATATATAAATATTTGAAGTTTAGATTATCACAATAACGCAATAAAATAATATGCAAAATTTTCAAATCATTTAGTTTTCTTTTCTAATTCTAAAATTAGCAAAATAAAATGAAAAAATATTGAAAAGCTGGACACCCAGACGCTGGAAAACTGAAAACTGCCTAATAAATCGAATAATTGATTTTTGGTTCGACAAAATTTTCATTTAATATTTCTTAATTATAATTTATTATAATATTTCATTATCATAATTTATTTTATATTTAACTATATTTCATATTTAATATATTATTTTAAGAGTACAATTTATCTAGCCACCTTTAATAACTTAACATGTTATCTAGCCATATGTTTAAAAAAAATAATTTTTTTAACCACTTTGCCAATGATTGGAGAGAGAATTTGATTTTTAAAATATTTTTACATTAATTATTTTTGAATTTATTATACACCTACCCCACCTTCTACCCCACTTCCTCTCTCTCTCTGCCGACAATTCAGCACCACCGTCAACCTCCATTTTTGCTGATTCCAAGCTCTAAACCACCGAATTTTGCACGCCCAACCGCTAAAAAAGATATATTCCGTCGATTACAATGTCTGGAGAAGAAGAAAACACGAACCAAATAAGTTAATTCCCAATTTTTTTGCTCGAAATTTTTGTCTTTTTTTCTCATATTTCCGTCGAATTAGTATGCTTTTTAGATTCGAATACATGTTTACTTATGTATATAGTTGATTAGTTTCATATTTCGTCGATTTCTATGCTTAAATATGACTAGAAATAATTTAGGAATGGTTTTTGCTGCGAGAACTGTGTAAAAAAATATGAATTGTGTAAACCTGCCCTAGGAGAGAGACGACGAGATCTCGACTTGGCATATCGAGATGTCAACTTGTCATATTGAGATCTCGATATGCCAAGTCAAGATCTCGACATCTTTAGGTCAATTTAAATTCAAAATTAATTTAGGGTCAATGCAAGATCTCGATTTCATCTCGATTTGCATATCGAGATCTTGACATGCAAATCGAGATGAAGTTGGGATCTCAATTTTTTTTAATTTCTGATTTGAATTCTTTTAATTCTCCATTTATTTAATTATTTTATTTTATTTAATTGCAGAGTTGGGAGTGGATCAGACCTAGTTTGTAGGGGAAAGTCCCGCGATCAATGAATTGTTACGATCGAGACATTCTTGAGGATATTCGGGTCAGATTGATGAGCTTCAGAGAAGAAACTTTTGATTTATTTAGGGATGGACCGTTCGGTCCATTTCTTACTTTCCGGTGGAAGAAGAGCATGATACGTGCTACGTGGGCTCTGATCACGCACGAGATTGAGGTGGAGGGAGCTAAGAACGAGTTGTGGTTTCGTGTTGGTGAAACCAACATTTGACTTGGTGCTGAGGTCGGGCTACGGTTCGGTAATTTGGGTTTTGACCCTACTGGGGTGCATGATTTGCCGGAAGATGGTTGTTTGTATTCTCACTACACATCCCTGCCTACTGTGGATCAGTTACAAATTGATTTTATGAAGACGGACCTCGTTCTGAGCGATTTTGTTGATGATTACGTGAAGATCACTCAGATTCCTTTTGTTTACCGCATGTTGATATGCTTCGATGGGAAGCGACACGTAGACCCCGGGGTTTATACATTGGTGGAGAAACCTCACGAGTGAAGGGCATTCCCTTGGGGCTCGTGGTCCTTCAGTATCTTGTTGCATCAGATGTCTGTCGTGATCACATCTTGAAAGATAGATAAGGTGCCCTTAGTGCATATATACTACCCTGTTTGGGTGTTGGAGGTAATTGTTTGTAATTTTTATTTTTAATTTATAAAAAACTAGAATTATTAATTATTTACATTATTTCGCAGGCATGGTCGTACGAGGTGATCCCTGATTTGGCAGCCTTATGTGCGATGCGCAGTATGCCAGTGGGGTCTATGTCTCGATGCTGATGTGGAGACCTCTTTATGTTCGGGACACTGACTTCACTACTTTTCTCACACAGGAGGTCATTATTATTTACAGTTTTGAATAATTATAATATAATTAAATATTGTATATTTTATTTGATTTATGTTTGTTTTTAGCATGGTTGCAATACTTCACTGCAGCCGACTGACGACGAGGTCGTTTCTGAGAGTTAGCTCAGTCTGAAGAATGCTGAGAAGTTGTTGATTCGCAGATTTATACCTTATAGGGGATTTAGGCCCCGACGATCAAGCAAACATGCAAGCGATGCATGAACCACATCCACGACTCATCATTCTCTATGGGTCCAATCCCGATAGCAAGAGAAAATAACTGTGCATTTCGTCTTTTATCACCACAACAAACAACATTTCCTTATTCTTGCTCTTTAGATGTGTGTCATCTACAACGATCACTGGGCGCATGCAGTTGTGAAATGAATTGATGTAAGGAGCAAGCACCAGAAACATGTGCTTGAACAAACTCTCCGAAGAAGTAGATATATCATACATCATGTCTGGGTTACGCAACTGTAGCATGTCTAGGCAGCCCGACAACATCTCATAAGACTTCTCCTACTCGCCGAATACCATTGCAATGGCTATGTTTCTTGCCCGTAGGGCAAAGCTGTAATCAATATTGATGTCAAACTGAATCAACAATTCAGACATCATCTTCTTCGGTTTTAGAATAGCGCCCTCCGCTGCCAACTTACTTGAGAAATACTTACCCAACACTCTCGCGGGCACTTTTTGGGGAGCAAAACGATCAATATCCGTCTAGCAGTTGTGCATCAAATCACACTTGAATACTCTCCAAACAGTTCTAGATTGTCTTGCACATAGCATAAAAGAAAAACCATTCCCATGCTTGCATATGAAGTTAAGCCGGTAGTGCTGGACCTCTCCGTGGAGTATTCCAACCCGTGATGCAAGTGATGCAGTCCAACTGCAAGGTCAAGTTTATCCTTGCTGCTAAATGTCGCTCCAATGCATAGCTCAGTCGGGACCCAATCTGCGGGCATAATCCACTCCAAACGCTCAAGAGCATTAACCTCTATTAAAGGATTACTTCCTAATCATGTCGAGCTACATCCACGGACTTACTCAAGTTACTGTTAGATAGTCCACACCGATCCATTCGCCCAGGAGCTAGAATCCATCTAGAAAAATCAGTGACCAAGGACTCAAACAATCGACTCTAGCCCTCCTCCTCGCCTGCCTCCTCCTCGTCATCACAATAATAATAATCATCATCATCATCAGTAGATTCCGCCTCATACTCATCTACGAAATCATCAGCTAAGGAGATGCTAGGACCACCCATTTGTGTTGATCACTGTGACTGTGACTGAGGTGCATGAAATCCGGACTGATTTTGCTTCAATTTGGTGGCCACATATATAACTGGATCAATGCTATTTTCATATAGCATCCGCATTATATCTTCATCGATCTTCAGTCCAGCCTTCAGATGCCTCGAGCCCCCAAATACACTGCTCATGTAAAATAAGCAATAACTAGTTGTGAGGAGATCACAATGCATGATCTCAGGAATCTCGGACAAAATGGCATTGTAGGAGATTCGCTCACACCTCAAACAAATCAATTTCTCATCTCCACCCATATACTCAGATCTGTCCCATGCACCACCGTGACGTATGATGAAACGTTGATATGACATCTACGATAAGTGATACAAAAAATATTAAATAAAATCTAAAGCATGAACCAGCAGACACTTCGAGACCTCGGAGTTATATTAAAAAAATGAGATCTCGTGACAAAATCGAGATCTCAAGTTGATTTTGAGATCTCGACTTCGAAGTTGAGATCTCGAAATCAACTTGAGATCTCGATTTTGCTGGGTTTTTCTCAAAGTTCTCTGCGTATTCTTTTATGAAGAACAGTCTTAAAATCACTATATTTTCTAAAAAACTAAGATATACAAGTCAATTCTGAACACATATCATCATAATAATGCAGAAAACGAATGAAAATAAGGAAAAATGGTTGCAATCAATATACCTTTGATTTTTTTGCTCTCAAAACTCTCTCAACTATCTTCAATTTTTTTTAAATGCTTCCTTGTACAATAGAAATACAGATTTGTTTGTAAAAGGTTGTAATAAATTTACAAGAAACCTTTATAGTTGGAATAAATGATATAATAAATATTTCTGAAAATGAAAATAACTTTAATAAAGTTGATTTTGTCTTGTAGCTAAAAATGGAAGAGAAAAAAGACAAAAGTACAAAGTGGCTAGAAAACATATATTTTTATCCTTGTGGCTATAAAACATAGCCACTTATTCAAAGTGACTACTTGTATGTATTCCCACTTTTTTTTATTTAAAGCTGTAAATTGATAAGCTCATTATTTTACTCGCTTATCCATATTATTCTCTACTATTTTATGTAGTTTTATTGAGTTTATACATATATTATGTGCATGAGTCGATATTTGGTGGTGTAATGCGGGTTATGGTGTGTTTTCACAGTTTTAGGCCAAAATCACCGGAAAACCGTTCCGAAAGCAGTGATGTGCAAGAGTAGCAGTGAAGGATTTCTCCACACAAGGAATTCGGGCTATTGGAGCATGGCAATGGATAGAGCTTTGAGTTAGCTTTCCAACGCAACTGGAATCAGGTCAATCGGAGTTCGGAAGAGGAAGTTATGGCCAAGACCGTGAGACCGCGCAGGAAGACGCCGGAGAAAAAAAGCACCGTCGATCAACGCTTGATTGGCGTCGATCGACGCAAGTCTGGCGCGGAAATCCTATCAAATTCGAGATATATCATATCTTTAGCCCTAGATTTGATAGGATACACCTTCCCCTCTATAAATACCTCCTTAAATTCGATTATTAGACATCCATATTCATATTTTTCAGTTCTCTTTTCATATTTTCATTCTGCAATTTAGTTTTTAGAGTTTGGAGACTTGGGAAACAAGAAACCCTTTTATTTTCTAGTAAGTTCTTTATGTTTATGCAATTTAATATGTTTTCTTTTGGATTTCTATCTGCGATGAGTGGCTAGAAACCCTAGCGGGTTCTAGGGTTTGAATATTATTATGGATGCATGTTAGGATTAATTAATTGGGTTCATGATTCCTGTGTTTATTTCATAATTCTAGATTAATTCAAGGACCGAGAGGTGACGATTAATTTAGATGTCTAGCTATTGATAGAAGGACCGAGAGGTGAATATTAATAGTGGGATTAGGAATGCATGATACATCTACACTATCCAAACAAATGTACTAGATTGTAGGAATTGAACTGATTTGCTTATCAGATTGACTAATTTGGTGTATTTGAGACCGAGCGGAGATAATCACTAATTAGTAATCTAGGTTATATTTGCCAAACAAGGAAATATAGCATTATTGCAGTATTCCACCTGTTAAATTAATTGATTCCTACATGTTATCCATAATTAGACTTCTTCCCTAGAATCTGTGCCTCTTTAATCTGATTTCACAACCTTTAATTTTTCGTATTGTTCTCTTTCGTTTTATAAAACCAAAATCTAATTTTGAATTACTCAAACAATAGATTTTAGAATCATAATTAGTACATAGGATAATTTCCCCACACAATTCCCCTGGATCGATAACCTTAGGTTTTACAAATTTATTTGCCACTGTTATTATAATTAATCTGTTAGAAAAAGCAGTGATCAAATTGGTGCCGTTGCCGGGGAATTGTTAGATTTTATCTTGTTACTAGTTCGTTCTAGAATTTGCTGGATTGAGTTTTATTTTTCTGTATGTGTGCGTGTGTGAGTCTTCGTATCCGCGTCAAGCGTCGATCGACGCCCACCTTGCGTCGATTGACGCCGATCGATCTCTTGCGTCGATCGACGTGGTATTCACGTTGATCGACGCCGACTAATTTCTACTTTTTTTTTCTGCGCAGGTGCATGAACACGTGAGCCAAAGGAAAGACACTCGAGGCCTTTGTCCCTGAAATTGAAGCAACCTGCAGGAAAATCAGAAATAAAGGAAAAGACAAACAATGAGAGATGACAGAGAATCCTGAAGCACCTCTGCAGAATATGACTCCTGAAGAGCAGAGGCAGTTTGTGAATGAGGTACAACAGCTGAGAGCACAACTTCAAGCAGCCCAGGCTACTCAAGCGGAACAAGCCGCGAGACTGGCGGAACTGAATGGCAGGCAGATAGTGGTTCCACAGAGGTCCATCTTGGACCGATTTCTTCCACAGCAAGAAGAGGCCGGATTCAGAGTTGGCGTCAACACCAACAACTTTGAGCTACGCACAAGTCTGATCCAAATGGTGCAGCAGAACCAGTTTGGGGGGAGAGCCATCAAAGATCCATATGCCCACCTCAATATGTTCATAGAGGTGTGCGACACTGTAAAGCAAAATGGAGTTCCCCAAGACGTCATCAGAATGAAAATCTTCGCGTTCTCACTCAGAGACGAGGCGAGGTCTTGGTATGCTGGACTAGACAAGAGTCAGATTGGGACATGGGAGGAGCTTCGAGCAGAATTCCTCACCAACTACTTCCCGCTGAGCCTGCTGCTGAAGAGGAAAGCTGCTATCACTACATTCAAACAGATGTATGACGAATCATTACATGAGGCTTGGAAAAGGTATAAGGAGCTCTTGCGACTCTGTCCTGGGCATGGGATTGATTTGGAGATGCAGGTCTGTCATTTCTACAAAGGCCTGAGCCCGCACATGAAAGAGTTGGTTGATGCATCTGCTGGTGGAATCCTAATGAAGAAGAGTGGAGCCGATGGAATGAGACTCTTGGCAGACATGGCACTGAACAGCCATCAGTGGCCGACCGAGAGGCAGTTACTACCAGTCAAAGCAGTCGAGACAAAGCCAGAGTTGGACGTGGTTGCTGAAGTGAAAAAGCTCCGAGAAGATATTGCAAAATTGGAAGCAGCAAAAGCCACAACTGCCACTACACCAGAGCCGAACATGGCCATAGTACCCGTGGAGGCTGACTACATCAATCGGGGGGGCGAGCAGTTCATCTGGAACTACCAGAGCAGAAGTAAATTATCTCGGAGGTGGTTATCAGAATAATTACCGAGGAGGCAATCAGGGGTACCACTACAACCATGGGAGAACTCACCCTGGTTTTTCATATTCTAACCCCTCTGCAGCAGAGCACCCTCCACCCGGTTTTGATGTAGGTACTGGAGGAGAGATTGTGGAAAGAAAGAAATCTGTGCTGGAAGAGACGCTCGAGAAATTCATCAAAAGCTCTGATAATCGATTTGGGAAAGTAGAAACCGAAGTGAAGGGGATGGCCAACCACATGCAGCTGATGATGAAACATCTGCAGATGATGGACACCCAAACTGAGCCAAATCGCCGCTACTCTCAGCAAGCAGCATAAGCCGGGACAGCTTCCAAGCACAACAGAGATGAGCCTGGCTAAGGAAAAATCAGTGAATGCCGTTACTCTGAGATCTGGGACGAGCTACAAGGGTCCCGAGATGGCCGTGAAAGACTGTGGAGGCGAGAGAGAGCAAGACTTCGCAGGAGAGGAGTCGACGTCGATCAACACTCCTTCCGCGTCGATCGACGCCGAAGAAAGAACCCCGTCGATCGATGCCGCCCCGCGTCGATCGACGCAGAAGTCTACTCCAGGTACAAAGCTGCAGCAGTCTGAAGATCCACCCCCTCCTCTGCCGTTCCCTCAGCGGTTCGCGAAGCAGAAGGAGGACTCGAAGTTCTCCAGGTTTGTGGAGAATTTGAAGAAGGTCAGCATCAACATCCCGCTGATCAAAGCACTGAAGGAGATCCTGGGGTACATGAAGTACCTCCGAAAATTAATGAGTGGAAAGAAGCAGTTCGTGGAGAACGAGACGGTGAAGATCCACGAGCAGTGCAGCCTGCTACTTCAAAAGCAGGTGCCCATCAAGAGAAGCGATCCTGGATGCTTCTCTATTCCGTTTGAAATTGGAGGACACACGTTCGAGAGAGTACTATGTGATACTAGAGCCAGTATCAACCTGATGCCGTACTCTATCTACAAGCGTCTCAACATCGGAGAGATGAGGCCCACGATGATCACCCTGCCGATGGCGGACCGATCTGTGTCCCACCCGAAAGGTATACTAGAGGATGTGCTCATTTGCGTGGGCCATCTCATTTTTCCTGCAGATTTTGTGGTGCACGAGATGAAGGAAGACGAGAACATGCCCATGATCTTGGGGCGTGAGTTTCTCGACACTAGCGCCGCTCTCATTGACTGTCGAGGCGGTGAGATCACACTCCGAGCAAATGACAAGAAGATCACTTTTGTGATCGATAAGAGCAAGAAGAAAGCAGAATGCAACCGGATCTCCACTACTAAAGAAGAAGATGAATCCGAGGAGGAAGAAGCTTCCATTGAGTGGGAGCGAGGAAACGGAGGAGCGAGAGTGTCAACTATCCCACCTTTTTCTGAGCTCACCACCATCGTCAAAGACCAGAAAGTCTGCATGGTGGATGCCCAAGGTCGGCGAGTCTGGACCCGACCTCCCTGGCAGTGAGTTGAGGTATCATCGAGCTGCGACGTTAAATCAAGCACTTGTTGGGAGGTAACCCAACCTTTTCCGTAATTTCTTTTCAATTTTTGTTTTTAATTCTATTTCGAATTTCTATTATTTCTGCACTAATAGTGTTTTGCAGTAAAAAAAAATTGGAGTATGGCTCGACGTCGATTGACGCAGCCTGGCGTCGATCAACGCCGAGTAGACAGCCGGCGGAATGCACTTGATCCGAGAGAGGGTCACAAGGAGGCTTCCAATCGATCGACGCCATCCAATGTCGATCGATGCGAAGTGCTAACAGCCTCAAATTCATGTCGTGCGAAGTTTGAAGACTCCGGGAGGATAAAAAGTTGATGTCTGAGATCAACTACCAGGTATCGTTCCTTCTTTTGTCTGATTTTCAAACTTATTCCACTCTTTGAGTTGGAAATAAGTTTGGGGGGATGTGGACAAGAGATGAAACATTCTACCTTTTATTCTATTTTTCGTATTTAATCTTATTTTGCCTTAACTTTTAGTTTTATGCTATTTTGTGGGGAATTTTTTTGAGTTTTGATATAACCCGAATGAGATTGTGAGATTAGAATTGATTGAGGGCTAAGTTTGAATTGATTGTGAATGTGGTTAGATGCCTATGAATGTAGAATACCGCATGACATGATTGATTTGACACTTACACTTGCATGATGATTGAGCTGATTTGAAATTGACTGTGGAAGAAAAATTTTAAACCCTTGTGTGAGATCTTGAGCCTTATTTCGTTTGATGTGAGATTCACATGTGTGTTTTTATTTCTCTAGAACTTGCCTATTTTCTGTGTTAAGACTGCATAGTGTGCACAAGTTTAGGAGATGATCTTAGGCCATCTTTGATAGCCCAATTCCCTAAACACCGTCCCTTCACATTAAATTTTCCCTAGTTAGCCACTTTTGAGCCTATACAAAATTTTTCTTTCCTTGTCTATGAGATTAAGAAGAAGTATTGGTTTGACTCATGTCTTGAGTTGTGGTATATGGGGTTGATTGAAAGTGAGATGGAGATAAGAAATTATAAATTAGTGGTGAAAAGATGTGTGAAAAAGAAACTCAAGAAATAATTAGAATTCTCATAAGCTCTCTGAAAAGAAAAGAATACAAAATTATGTAAAGAGCATAAGAGATTCAAAATGAGCTAGAAAAAGTTGTTTGTCATTGCTATATTTGAGGAGAAGGGTAGATGTTCATAGATGGTGGTTTTAGATTTATTGAGAGTAAGCAACTCAATTTATTTTTAGTCACTAGGCCATATTTCCCTACCTATCACAAAAAGTGATGGGTTTTGTATACTGAAAGCATTTATTATAATGAGTATACAACGGTTTATTTCTCCTATCTGTTAACAATCGTACATGTATGAACAATGGTATCCTCTTGTCTCACCGATAGGGACGATCATACGGCGTGTTGTAGATCGCAGAAGACAGTATGATCACTTGACCTAGTGAGACATAAACCTGATCACAGACGAGATAACGTATGAGGATACGTCTGTCCGGATGGCTGCGACATTGTCGGAATAAGTAGTCTGTCTTGGTTACTTGACATGCTGGTACGCAGAGGTGGCGTATTGATGGACCGCAGTGAGATGTATTCGTCTGTCTGACATCAGCGAATACAAGATCTCGTTATATTGATTGAGTCCAAACCCTAACGAAGGTTCAGGGGTTTGCACGGGTTGACTGTTGCTTTGACTTGCCATGGTGGAGAGCCTAAGTAACGTGCTCGTATATCCGCATCTTAGGAAACAACAGTTCGTGTAGTACCGCCTGAGACTGGGTTTAGGTAACCATATCCGAGTAATAGGATGGGGACATTCCTTGAGGAGCTCAATAACATTCATCGTGCCAAAGTCCTGCAGGCTGATTAAGTTCAGACACGAGTGATAAGGTTGATGGGTTTTGTATACTGAAAGCATTTATTACAATGAGTATACAACGGTTTATTTCTCCTATCTGTTAACAATCTTACATGTATGAACAATGGTATCCTCTTGTCACACCGATAGGGATGATCATACGGCGTGTTGTAGATCGCAGAAGACAGTATGATCACTTGACCTAGTAAGACATAAACCTGATCACAGCCGAGACAGCATATGAGGATACGTCTGTCCGGATGGCTGCGGCATTGTCGGAATAAGTAGTCTGCCTTGGTTACTTGACATGCTGGTACGCAGAGGTGGCGTATTGATGGACCGCAGTGAGATATATTCGTCTGTCTGACATCAGCGAATAAAAGATCTCGTTATATTGATTGAGTCTAAACCCTAACGAAGGTTCAGGGGTTTGCACGGGTTGACTGTTGCTTTGACTTGCCATGGTGGAGAGCTTGAGTAACGTGCTCGTATATCCGCATCTTGGGTAACAGCAGTTCGTGTAGTACCGCCTGAGACTGAACTTAGGTAACCATATCCGAGTAATAGGATGGGGACATTCCCTGAGGAGCTCAATAACATTCGTCGTGCCAAAGTCCTGCAGGCTGATTAAGTTCAGGCACGAGTGATAAGGTTTGAGTGGTACTACTCAGGAATTATAAGATATTAATTAATTGTAGTTAGAGCTTGTCAGAGGCTCCGATTAATTAATGGATGTCCGGTAACCTTAAATATGGGGATTCTCAATTAATGCAACCCGTTCTCATAATGTGGTAATAAAGGGGTAGGTCAGTATTAATTCTGTGGTGAAAAAGAATTAATATTAATTAATTAATTGTGTCCTGGGTTGTGGACATGTGAATTAATTAATTTATAGGCCCACTTTATTATTTGCATTAGGTCCCAGGTCTGGCCCAACAAGTGTGCTGAATTGAGCCCAAAATGGCCCATTAGGGTTTCCAACCCTAGGTCTATAAATAGACATTTCTCTCTCATAAGTTGTAACACAGTTGAAACACAAACCCTAGAGAGAGAGAGGTGGGCGCCGTTTTTGAAGAGAAAGGAGGAGAATTTTTGAATTCTGGTCCTGCTCAAGCCACAGATCTACGGAGTCCTCACCAGTAGTAGATCTGAACAGCACCGGGACACAGCCCTGAAGATCTGATCTGGAGAACAGATTATCTTTCTTCCTTCTCTTTATGTTTCGATTTTATTTAAGAAATTAGGGTTCTTATTTCTGATTCCGCAGATAAAATCGAATTGCGTGGTTGGATTGGTTTTTGGAATTCAAACGCAAAAGATCGGTTCAGACTCGACGGAGTTACGGTAAACCCTAAATCCACAATTCTTCGTATTAAATTCATAGGAGCATGCTAGGGTTTTGAGAATTTAATTATGGGCAATATCCATAGATCGATCCGGTTCAGTTTGGTTTTGGTGATTCGGTTCACAGAAAAACCCTACAAAGGTTTGAGTGGTACTACTCAGGAATAATAAGATATTAATTAATTGTAGTTAGAGCTTGTCTGAGGCTCCGATTAATTAATGGATGTCCGGTAACCTTAAATATGGGGATTCTCAATTAATGCAGCCCGTTCTCATAACGTGGTAATAAAGGGGTATGTCAGTATTAATTCTGTGGTGAAAAAGAATTAATATTAATTAATTAATTGTGTCTTGGGTTGTGGACAAGTGAATTAATTAATTTATAGGCCCACTTTATTATTTGCATTAGGTCCCAGGTCTGGCCCAATTAAATATGCTGAATTGAGCCCAAAATGGCCCATTAGGGTTTACAACCCTAGGTCTATAAATAGACAACTCTCTCTCATAAGTTGTAACATAGTTGAAACACACTAAACCCTAGTGAGAGAGAGGAGGCGCCAATTTTGGGTAGAAAGGAGGAGAATTCCGATTCTGGTCCTGCTCAGAATACAGATCTACGGAGTCCTCACCAGTAGTAGATCTGAACAACCTTGGGACACAGCCCTGAAGATCTGATCTGGAGAACAGATTTCTTTCTATCCTCCCTCCTTATTTTCAATTTTATCTAGAAATTAGATCTCTAATTTCTGTTTCCGCAGATTAAAATCGGATTGCATGGTTGATTTCAAATTGGAAATTCAAACGCGAAGATCGGTTCAGACACGACGGAATAACTGTAATTCCTCAATCCACGATATGTATTAAATTCATAGGAGCATGCTAGGTTTTTGTGAATTTTAATTATGAGCAATATCCATAAATCGATCCGGTTCATTTTTGTTTTGGTGATTCGGTTCACAGTAAAACCCTACAATTGGTATCAGAGCGAGGTTTCTGATTTATGGCTCTGTTGTTCATAATTAAATTCGATATGCATGTATGAATTTATTATTTTGTGGATGATGGTTTTTGTTCCCCTTGGCAACCCGTTGATTCAGCCCGCGGTGGTTTATCCGTGTAGGGCTGAATTATTTTTGTAAAATCACGAGAAAATTCGTGATTAGTGTAGATTTGAAAAATTGTAATAGAATAGATTTTTGTAATTTTTTTTTCAAATTTTTGGACGGGTCGAGGACGAAGAACGAAGATGGAGCCGACGCAGGGCCGATGGAGCACGACGGCGGGTGACGGCGGCACGGCACGAAGGGCGCGCGCGCGGGCGCACGGCCGCGGGTGCGGGACGACAGCGGTAGCGCGCGACTCTGGGCGCGGCGCTGGCCGGCGGCTGGTTTGGCGGCGGCGGGCGGCGGTGGCTGCGGCTGTCGTCGGCTGCTGCTGTCCCGTCGCGGTGGCTCGTGTTTTGATAGTTTGTGCAATCCTGTGTAAACCCTAGGGTTTGCATTAGGGTTAGGGCAAATCATCAGATCACAAAGGCCTAAATCCCAGAAGATTTGGTGTATCCAGATTTGAAGGCCCTTGAAGATTTGGAAGATTTGAAAAAGATTTGGATTTATCCAAATTAATTTCAAAAATTCAAATTGTAATAGATAGAATTTATTTTTTCTATTTTTGGGGCCACGAGGAATTTTTGTTTGCCTTAATTGTCCTCGTATGATATGTGATTTATTTATGTGCACAATTAAGCATGTGTAGATAATAGGAAAAACATGTTTTATCGCTTTTATTATTTACAGCTTTTCAAGCATGCTTATGTGATTAATTTATTTTGTTGGATTATATTTTGGGAATTTTTTGGCTT
>JAPKLW010001299.1:190493-223213 GCA_026898455.1 Plectranthus barbatus
TATTCTAGGATTGATTTAAATTATAGATAACAAAAGCTTTAAGGGCCGTGCGGTATGGTTACGTGCCATGCTAAACTATCTCTTTTGGCCGGAGTTAAATTTGTGGTTAATTGCTTAGAAGCATCTTAGAATATAATGCAATAATTGCATCCCTGTTCTTGAGAGATGGCTTGGTCTAAGGTTTTCACTAATTATTAATTTCTAGTGTCAAAAGCATCCTGACATGGTAGTGAAATTAAATGGATTGGGGCTTAAAACCCGCAGTTCTGGTTGAGGGTGACATCGTAAACGTCTACGAGTGTAGCTTGCGGTGGGAACTCTTGGGCAATTAGTGGAAAACATTTGTATTTGATTTATTAAAAGGTTTTCAATGCATTTGTTTTCGAAGTTCAACATGTATGTTCTTATTTAAGATATTTATTGTTTCATATATGTCTATGTCTACTGTCGATCATTTACTTGCTTTCAATCCTCTTACTGGTCCGAACTTCCATGAATGGATTTTCTGCATCAAACACATCCTTTATCTGAAAAATCAAGCACATGTTCTTTACATGGATCCACTGTTGAGTTCTCAAAGAGGAGTGTGCGAGCTTGAGCTTGAATTCTATGACAGATGGGAGGATGCTGATGAGTTTGCCTTCTGGCTCATCACGGGTTCTCTGTCTAGAGAATTAAGGCATAAGTATGAACACCTCGAAAGGGCTGGAGAGCTTTGGAAGGAACTCTCGACAGCCTTTGGCAAAGTGGAGCAAACTATTAACTTTAAGCTTGTGCACAATCTTGTGTGCAAGAAGATGGTTGAGGATAGTTCAGTGACTACGCACATGATGTCTGTGATTGATCTTATGAGACAGTTTACTGTGCGGGGTGGTAATATCAGTGCGCAAGGCGAGATTGATATTATCTTGAATTCTCTTCCGGAATCCTATCATGACTTTAAGGTAGTTGCTGCTGCAAAGGGAGAGTATGCTCTGCATGAGATGCTTGAGGATCTTGTAGTGGAGCAGTCTACCATGCGAGCACGGAAACCTGTTCTGTCTGGTTCTAGTACTGGTTCGACAACCTCTAAGGTTGGAGACGATGGTGCTGAGAGCAAGTTCAGAAAAATAGGTAGTGATAGCAAATCTAGGAAGGGGAAGAGAGCCAAGGTCACTCCAAAGAAGAACGAGTGTGCTGGATGCGGAAAGGTGGATTGTCCGAATGCCAAGGGACAAGGTACGTCATTTGCATTTGTAACGGAAACATGTTTAGCATCGGTTTCTACTCATTCGTGGGTAGTGGATACTGGAGCTACTGATCATGTTTGTTACATTTTGTAGGGGTTCACACCGAGGAGGGTGCTGAAGAATGACGAGGTTACCATCTCGATGGGGAACGCAACACAAGTGACTGCAGCTGCCATTGAGATTTCACCTTGTACTTTGATGATTCTGTTTTAACTTTGAGAGATGTTTTGTACGTGCCGGATTTTCGGCGAAACCTTGTTTCAGTTTCCAAAATTATGTTGATGGATATTCAGTTATTTTTGATAGTGGTGTTTCTATCACTGGTAATAACGGTGTTATCTGTCGTGGAATGTTGAATAATTCTCTCTATGTTGTTAACTGTAATCATAAGTCTTCCGCAAGTATTGCAGGTAATTCATCCGTAATTGATAATCCTAGAAAGAGAAAACTTACTTCTTCTGATGAGGATCTTACATATCTCTGGCACTTGAGACTGGGTCACATCAGCTTGAAGAGGATTCAAAGACTTGCAGATGATGGTACATTGGACCTAGTCCGGGCTGTACCTTATCAAGTCTGCGAATCCTGCATCGAGGGCAAGATGTCAACTAGGCCTTTCAAGGCTAGTCAGTCTCGAGTAGAGGAAGTGTTGGAATTGATCCATTCTGACTTATGTGGACCGATGTCCATGCAGGCTCGTGGAGGGTACGAGTATTTCGTCACTTTCATTGACGACTACTCAAGGTACGGATACGTTTACCTGCTTCGCTACAAGTCTGAATGCTTTGAGAAATTCAAAGAGTTCAAGGCTGAAGTAGAAAAGAAGGTCGGGAAAACTATCAAGTCGCTGCGATCTGACCGCGGTGGCGAATACCTCGGTAAGGAGTTCCTGCAATATTTGTTAGAAAATGGGATTACATCCCAGTGGTTTGCACCGGGTACTCCCCAGCAAAACGGTGTAGCTGAAAGAAGAAATAGGACTCTTCTAGAGATGGTAAGATCAATGATGAGTAATGCAAACTTGCCAATTTCGTTTTGGGGCTACGCATTGGAAACAACAGCTTACGTGCTTAATGTGGTGCCTTCTAAATCAGTTCCTAAGACACCTTCTGAGCTCTTCCTTGGTCGCAAACCTAGTTTGTGCAAGTTTAGAGTATGGGGTTGTCCGGCACATATACTGTCGAAGGAACCTGATAAGTTAGAAAGCAGGTCAAAAGTAATGTTGTTCATAGGGTATCCCAGGCAAACGAAAGGTGGTTACTTTTACTGTCCTGAGAGTCAAAGAGTCATTGTTAGCACCAATGCTAGATTCTTGGAGGACGAGTATGTGAGTAATCACAGGTCAAGGAGTGATATCGTTCTTCAAGAAATTGAGAACGAAAATGCAATTCCAAGGGAAGGGGAACGTGTAGATGTGGGTGCACCTGTGAGAGGTACAACACCACAGACACGTTCTTCAGTGCAAGGTGTAGGACCACAAGTCACTGCACCTACTACTGACACGGCACCGATGCCTCGTCGTAGTGGGAGAGTTATTTTCCAGCCGAAAAGGTACATATTCGTGGGTGAGTCTTCGGACTTGAGCCCAGAAGACGGACATGAGGACTCTGACCCACTGACTTACGAAGAGGCAATGCAAGACAAGGATGTTGCCAAATGGAGGTCGCCATGGATTCTGAAATTGAATCCATAACTGCTATGGATGTATACCAGAAAACTGATTTGCCGGATGGCTTTAGGGCCATAGGGTGCAAATGGGTATACAAAAGAAAGAAAGGGGCGGATGGAAAGATCACGGCTTTTAAAGCCAGGCTGAAGGCAAAGGGTTATAGTCAGAAAGAGGGCATTGACTATGAAAAAACCTTTTCACCCGTAGCCATGCTCAAATCCATCCGGATACTCCTTGCCATAGCTGCGCATATGGACCTTGAGATCTGGCAGATGGATGTCAAAACCGCTTTTCTAAACGGTTACCTTGAAGAAGGTAGAGACATCTATATGCAGCAACCCGAGGGTTACATAAGCAAGGGCGAAGAACATCTTGTCTGGAAGCTTAGGAAGTCCTTGTATGGACTTAAGCAAGCTTCAAGGTCGTGGAACTTACGTTTCAATGATGTGATTAAATCCTATGGATTTGCACAGTTGGAAAATAAAAGTTGTGTTTACCGACTTCGTGTTAGTGGGAGCGTGGTCTTCCTTGCACTTTACGTTGATGACATACTCCTATTTGGAAACAACGAGGGAGTGATGTCCGAAATCAAAGTTTGGTTATCCGAACAGTTCCAAATGAAGGATCTGGGAGAAGCTGGCTACATTCTTGGTATTAAGGTCTTGCGAGATCGTAAGAGAAGAATGTTGAGCTTATCCCAGGCATCCTATGTGGATACTGTGATTGCCCGGTTCAGCATGCAACTCGCCAAGAAAGGTTTGCTACCTTTCAGACATGGCATTCGTCTTTCTAGTGGGCAGTGTCCTCAGACACAGCGGGAGAAAGATGAGATGAGTCTTGGACCATATGCTTCGGCTGTGGGTAGTCTCATGTATGCGATGCTGTGTACCAGGCCAGATATCTGTTATGCCGTTGGCACTGGACTGCTGTAAAGCACATCCTCAAGTATTTGAAAAGAACTAGGAATTTCTGCCTAGTTTATGAAAATGAGGATTTGTGCCCTGTGGGTTATACAGACTCAGATTTCCAAGGGGACCAGGATGAGAAGAAATCGACCTCAGGATATTTGTTTACCCTGGGAGGTGGAGCTGTATCTTTGAGGAGCTCAAAGCAGAAATGCATTGCTGACTCCACCATGGAGGCGGAATATGTCGCCGCCTACGACGCCTCGAAAGAGGGGGTGTGGCTCCGGAACTACCTTTTAGAGTTGGGCGTGATCCCGAGTTTGCCGAGGAGTATCACAATTTATTGTGATAACTCTGGTGCAGTGGCAAACTCAAAGGAACCGCGGTCTCACAGGGCAAGCAAACACATAGAGAGAAAGTACCATATCATACGAGAAATCGTATCGAGGGGCGATGTGCTGATTAAGAAGATTGACAATGCTGACAATCTTGCTTATCCATTTACAAAGAGCTTGCCGCAGAAAGTTTACGAAAGACATATTCGTGAGCTGGGTCTGAAGTGGATGCCGACCACTGATAGTGGTTAAAGAGATAACAGACTACATAGACAGACTGTATACTATGTAATAGCTTAGTTATGCTTTGAGTATAAGTGGGAGATTGATGGGTTTTGTATACTGAAAGCATTTATTATAATGAGTATACAACGGTTTATTTCTCCTATCTGTTAACAATCGTAAATGTATGAACAATGGTATCCTCTTGTCTCACCGATAGGGACGATCATACGGCGTGTTGTAGATCGCAGAAGACAGTATGATCACTTGACCTAGTGGACCTAGTGAGACATAAACCTGATCACAGCTGAGACAGCGTATGAGGATACGTTTGTCCGGATGGCTGCGGCATTGTTGGAATAAGTAGTCTGTCTTGGTTACTTGACATGCTGGTACGCAGAGGTGGCGTATTGATGGACCGTAGTGAGATATATTCGTCTGTCTGACATCAGCGAATACAAGATCTCGTTATATTGATTGAGTCCAAACCCTAACGAAGGTTCAGGGGTTTGCACGGGTTGACTGTTGCTTTGACTTGCCATGGTGGAGAGCCTAAGTAACGTGCTCGTATATCCGCATCTTGGGTAACAGCAGTTCGTGTAGTACCGCCTGAGACTGGGTTTAGGTAACCATATCCGAGTAATAGGATGGGGACATTCCCTGAGGAGCTCAATAACATTCATCGTGTCCTGCAGGCTGATTAAGTTCAGGCACGAGTGATAAGGTTTGAGTGGTACTACTCAGGAAGAATAAGATATTAATTAATTGTAGTTAGAGCTTGTCAGAGGCTCCGATTAATTAATGGATGTCCGGTAACCTTAAATATGGGGATTCTCAATTAATACAGCCCGTTCTCATAACGTGGTAATAAAGGGGTAGGTCAGTATTAATTCTGTGGTGAAAAAGAATTAATATTAATTAATTAATTGTGTCCTGGGTTGTGGACATGAGAATTAATTAATTTATAGGCCCACTTTATTATTTGCATTGGGTCCCAGGTCTGGCCCAATTAAATATGCTGAATTGAGCCCAAAATGGCCCATTAGGGTTTACAACCCTAGGTCTATAAATAGACAGCTCTCTCTCATAAGTTTTAACATAGTTGAAACACACTAAACCCTAGTGAGAGAGAGGAGGCGCCAATTTTGGGTAGAAAGGAGGAGAATTCTGATTCTGGTCCTGCTCAGAATACAGATCTACGGAGTCCTCACCAGTAATAGATCTGAACAGCATTGGGACACAGCCCTGAAGATCTGATCTGGAGAACAGATTTCTTTCTTTCCTCCCTCCTTATTTTCTATTTTATCTAGAAATTAGATCTCTAATTTATGTGTCCGCAGATTAAAATCGGATTGCGTGGTTGATTTCAAATTGGAAATTCAAACGCAAAAGATCGGTTCAGACATGACGGAATAACGGTAATTCCTCAATCCACGATATGTATTAAATTCATAGGAGCATGCTATGTTTTTGTGAATTTTAATTATGAGCAATATCCATAAATCGATCCGGTTCATTTTGGTTTTGGTGATTCGGTTCACAGTAAAACCCTACAAAAAGCCTACATTACAACCTATTGAAAGTCCTTTTTGATCCTAGATTTGTGTGCACATTCTAGCAGTGGAGATATTAGAAAATTTGCAAGCCTATGGTAGAAATTTCTTCATACATGTTGTTGAGTGCTTTCATCTATATCTTAAACACTTGAGCGTTGAGCGATACACTTCCCGTGAGTTCTTCCACAATTGATGGATTTCTGTCTCTTTCAAATTGCTTGTGTGTAGTAGATTTTTGATTCTTGACTGTGATGAATCTTGTGAGGCATTGCACTTTAACTACATGATCTTTTGATTTCTTTCTTGCCTATTGATTGAGGACAATCTAACGTTCAAGTTTGGGGGGTTTGATAAGCTCATTATTTTACTCGCTTATCCATATTATTCTCTACTATTTTATGTAGTTTTATTGAGTTTATACATATATTATGTGCATGAGTCGATATTTGGTGGTGTTAAGCGGGTTATGGTGTGTTTTCATAGTTTTTAGGACAAAATCACCGAAAACCCGTTCCGAAAGCTGTGACGTGCAAGAGTAGCAGTGAAGGATTTCTCCACACAAGTAATTCGGGCTATTGGATCATGGAAATGGATAGAGCTTCGAGTTAGCTTTCCAACGCAACTGGAATCGGGTCAATCGGAGTTCGGGATAGGAAGTTATGGCCAAAACCGTGAGACCGCGCAGGAGGACGCCGGAGAAAAAAAGCGCCGTTGATCAACGCTTGATTGGCGTCGATCAACGCAAGTCTGGCGCGGAAATCCTGTCAAATTCGAGATATATCATATCTTTAGCCCTAGATTTGATAGGATACACCTTCCCCTCTATAAATACCTCCTTAAATTCGATTATTAGACATCCCTATTCATATTTTTCAGTTCTCTTTTCATATTTTCATTCTGCAATTTAGTTTTTAGAGTTTGGAGACTTGGGAAACAAGAAACCCTTTTATTTTCTAGTAAGTTCTTTATGTTTATGCAATTTAATATGTTTTCTTTTGGATTTCTATCTGCGATGAGTGGCTAGAAACCCTAGCGGGTTCTAGGGTTTGAATATTATTATGGATGCATGTTAGGATTAATTAATTGGGTTCATGATTCCTGTGTTTATTTCATAATTCTAGATTAATTCAAGGACCGAGAGGTGACGATTAATTTAGATGTCTAGCTATTGATAGAAGGACCGAGAGGTGAATATTAATAGTGGGATTAGGAATGCATGATACATCTACACTATCCAAACAAATGTACTAGATTGTAGGAATTGAACTGATTTGCTTATCAGATTGACTAATTTGGTGTATTTGAGACCGAGCGGAGATAATCACTAATTAGTAATCTAGGTTATATTTGCCAAACAAGGAAATATAGCATTATTGCAGTATTCCACCTGTTAAATTAATTGATTCCTACATGTTATCCATAATAAGACTTCTTCCCTAGAATCTGTGCCTCTTTAATCTGATTTCACAACCTTTAATTTTTCGTATTGTTCTCTTTCGTTTTATAAAACCAAAATCTAATTTTGAATTACTCAAACAATAGATTTTAGAATCATAATTAGTACATAAGATATTTTCCCCACACAATTCCCCTGGATCGATAACCTTAGGGTTTAAAATCCTTTAGTGAAGTTCGTTTAGATGCATTTTCTTGACGGCTATATCTATGAGACGTGATTAGATTATGATGACACCCACTCACTGTTATTAAGACCTCATCCATTGTGACACCTTTTAGGACACCGAGTAATATTACTGTTGGGATAAATATGTGTTAGGGTAACCTTTAATAACTATAAATAATGTTGGGAAAAACTTAATTTCTAGAAGCAATTGAATTTGAGAATGAATATTATATTTTTTGTGTAATAAATATTTTTTCTTTAAAAAAAATTATAAATATTTTAATATAAAGTTAAAAAGTTCATTTATACTCGACGAATGATCAATTAAATTTGTGAACTTTAAAGTATTCAATAAAAAAAACTCGAAGCTCAACTATAAAATAAACAAACAAAACTTGAACAAGACGCCTTTTTGGGAATTATGTAGCTTTGATGATTGTCAAAAACCTACAGTCAACTGATTTCTATATAGACTTGCTCAGTTTGAATTGATCATGGAATATATTTTAAAATTTTAAGTGTTGTAATAGTTTAGGTTTGACCAACCGAAGACTTGAAGACATGAAGAACTGAATGGAGAGATGATCTAGTTCAACTGTTATCCATAACTAAAGAGTTGATAATTATGAATAAGAAACAATCACAAGACCATCTGAGCATATAGCCGAGATACGTCAATTAAAGTGACACGTCAGATGAACGACAAAGACAAAACTTGTAGGAAGTACAACTTTGTATACCAACATTCACCTGCAAAAAGCTGGAATCCCATCAACGTTTTCTCAATGAGAAGAATTTAAAATGAAAATCTATAAATACCCCAATTAAATTATAAAGAAAGAATAATGATAATGATGATGAAGTGCTTTAATAAAACATGAAAGAGAAGGGAAACACCGAAGCATTCAAATCTCCGAGTTCTCAAAAGTTTCTCATAGCTTTCTTGCTCGAGATCATCATTTCATCTGACACTTGATTAAACAAGTCCATAACTATTTTTGGTGCCGATTTCCGAAGAAGAAGATTGCTAAGTCTACAAACTTATATATTGTGATTTCCTATCATTGTTACAAAATTCAACAAATCAGAAGAACCGAGGATAGTTGAAGTTACAAGAGTAAGAGTCTAGTGATTGGAGTTCGTGGAAAAGCTCAACCGACCAGTGTAGAAGTACTTATGCCATGTAGACTTAATCATCTGTGAGAAGAATTATAGTTGTATTCTGTAGAGAAGCTACAGCTTACAACTAAAGTTAGTGAATTTTCTCCATGTGGGAAGAGGAGTAGATGTAGGGATATTGTTAGGAAATTTGTTAGAATTTCCTTATTTATTGTGTTTTGGTGGATCAAAGCTTGTTCAAGGTCTAATCAGTCTAGGTTGTCCCTAGATTAGCTTCAGTTTTGTTTTCAAATGTAAAGTCCTGTAAGGTCTTTTTATCGAGTTGTAAGCTGAAGCTGATTCGAAGAACATACTGATGAATCAGTCTGGGATGCGCAAAAGGACTCAAAAGATTGAAAGTTCAGTATGGGACTAATCAACCTGTAATTGATCAGTCTGGGTTTCATCAGTTTGGGACTCACAAGTTTGGGACCTCATCCATCTTGGAACTCACCAGTCTGGGACTGACCAGTTTGAAACTTGTTAGTCTCAAACTTACCAGTTTGGGGATCAATGATCAGACTTGTGAAGTCAGCAAACATGGACTTGCGAACCTGACGTTATGACCATGAAATCTTAGTTCCAATCCCCGCGCATAGAGGCAAGAAGAATGTGTCTGAGGAATGGTACTGACAAAGATCAGACTTTAAGAATTGGAGATTCATTAAAGTTTGCAAGTCCAAAACTTTAGTCTTGATTCCTCGGACTGATCAGTCTGGATTCCACGAACTGACAAATGCTGTCGTTCTGACAAAAGGTGAATAATCACCGTCGAAGTCTAAAAAGTAGGAAAAGGAACATTAATTTCCAGAAAAGCGTACCTACCCACGTAGAGGATAGAAACATTGGATTGGTCGAACATTCAATTTGTCGAACGGCTCTAGAGATTTGAATCTCATTCCCTCGGCTATAAATAATCGAGGATCATCAGAGATTCACACGTCCAAACACGCTATTAACGAACAAGCTGAAAGTCTGCAAAAATCTCAACCGTTCGAGGATTCCAAAGTTTTTTCGTGTGTCACCGTTGTGAACACGAGACTCAAAACTTCTTGTTCTTGAGTTATCCTTGGTGTTCTTTCTCTCCAAGGAAGAACACAACAATCAAGTACGCTCTGTGCTTTAACTATTATGGGCGTTCTAAGCCGCCAAGCTGATAGTTTGGGGGAGAACTATAAAGACCCCATTCTGGCAACGAGGAGGCTGCGTGGTGTGCCCACACTCCGAGGAGCTGCAAAGTGAATACGTGCAAAGGACCGGGTGAGTGAGCTTGTATACTGAAGGACGAGAAATTCTTCAGCAAACAATAGATCATGGGAGCACCTTGTATCTATTCACTTAGTGAATTTCCAAACTTCTGATTGAAGAGTGGACGTAGGATCTTTTGATGTCCGAACCACTATAAAATCCTTTGTCAATTTACTTCTTTCTACATTTCAATTTACGTACTTTAAAACTCAACACTCAAGTGTTGAACTATAGACTATAACTAACTGAACAATTATCTGGACTTAAACTAAAGACTGAGCTTTCGATAAGACAAACTGAGGCTGACACTTAGTTTGGATAACGTGCAAGTTCCACCATTAAACAAACTATTTCCGCTGTGCTACTTATACTTACTCTAAAAAACCGGGACCAACAGATATTGATATCCTGAACCACAATAATTATTTGTGTCCTTTAATTTCATCATGTCATTTTCTCTTGTACATCTGTTGGTCCTGAGATCGGAGTTATTGCACAGCAGAAATAATTTAAGAGAAACTTGCGCTTCTCAAATTGGTAGTTCTTAACTAGTTTGTATTTCTCAAACTTAATGTTTCAGCGAGTTTAAGGTTTTAGTCAGTTTCAAATATACTTCAACACATAGAGAGTGTTGAGTTTTTAAGTCCAAGAAAGTATGAAGTAAAGCAATAAAAGTGCAAACATATTTATAAAGGTTCGAACACAAAAGTCTTACGCCCTCTCTTTAGACCTTGAGTCTGAAATCACTAAGCTTCAGTTACAAATGGTCTCGCGATAGATCGCTAGCTAGTAGATGCCAATGTCTACCAGTTCACTAGCTCACTCGTCCAAGCCTCTGCTTCCTTTCGCTTCTCAGAACTAGAACGTGAGCACACCATGCAATCTTCTTTTGGAACTTGGGAACTTTAAATTTATTCTTGGAACTATCAAACTGGTTGGCTAGATGCCCTTGAGAATCACTACTGGAGATGTGCAGTGACTGTTGTGTTCTTACTTTTCTTACTTAGAAAGAAAGAACACTAAGTGAATAACTTGAGCTTGAGTGCTATGAGTCTCATGTCCGAAGATGCCACACGGTAAGCTAAAAGATAGCCTCAAAAGATGAAAGCTTTGAGTTTGAAATTTCACGGAGTTTTTTCACTTTCTCAGAGTTTCGATTTTCTTCTCTTTCGGGGTATTTCATCTATTTTTAGGCGGGGTGAGAGAGATTTAAAATTAGAGCCGTTGAAAGACATATTTGACTTTGTCAAATCCGGCGCCTCTCTTTCTACGAAGGATAGATTGATTTTCCTGAAAATCTGCACCTGCTCGTCCTTTTCTGACAATAGATATTGACTCTGCGGCTTTGTGCCAGAACGGCTCTGCCAGTCCGAGGAATTAAAACTTGTTGAGAGCTTCAGACTTTTAGGAATCTTCATTCTTAAAGTCTGGTTGTTAAGGATTCATTTGATTTGTTCTCTTTGTCTCTATGCGTGAGTTATGATTTCTTGTAAACTGGTGTCCTCCAAGCTGACTTCTGCCAGTTTCTCTAAAAGTGAGAATATCAAACTTGTAGCTAGTTTCTTATTACTCCTTGCGCAATCCAAACTAGTGGATCAGTTCCTGAACCCTGTTTGTCTTGATCAGCTCCATTACAATTTAATAAACATCATAACAAGACATTACAAGTTTAAACATAATAGAGCTAATTTATAGTTACTTTAAACTGGTACTGCTTAACACACCAAGACAATAAACAACAAGGGAGGACACTTCATAACAACATCACTAAGCTCTTTAAAACTCAACAACTGATCACAGTTGTTAGAGTATAATTTAAATTTAACCTTGAACTTGGGTCCACTAGTTACACATGCTTCCACACACATATATACTTATTGCAATTTTGTGCACTCTGATATTTTAGCGTTATCTAAGGCACTATTTGTTTATTATTACTGGAACCATTACTAATATATTTTTAATATTTAAATTAAAGAGTATAGGAAGTTTGTTACGTGTTTTAAACTTTTTATATCAAATTATTGTATTGTGATAAACTTAAATCCAATTATATTTTTAATTTATATTTGTAAATATTATCATGTGGATTTGTATTATATTATTATATCGTGTGTTAAAAAAGGTCATACTAACAAATAAATGAGTGATGTTTGTTTGTGATTATTTTGGAGCTTCATTACTTATCTACTTTTTAATTAGAAAAAGCCACATAATTATCCATTTTTAGTAAAAACAATGGGAAATATATGATCGACCAAGCATTTTTTATACACAACCATTTATGCATGCGATATCGATTATTAAAATGTCTAAAAAAATTTAGTTAATGATTCTTATATTGACACATATATAAATAAGAACTACAACATAGACGTGACAAATCTGTTATATAGATGGGGTCATATTTATATGAGAAGTGCTATACATTCAACTGAGTAATTGTATTACATTATAGAAGAAAATGATATGTAATTAAAGTTGGTACAAAACGATTAGTTGATCTGGCCCCCGACCATAAACACTATGGATAATATCGATCTCCTTCAAAATTAAAAAATTAATCATAACGGTTATGTGGAATATTCGATGGTCAAATTAGTAATTATGTTACAAATTATATATATATTTTAAAAAATAAATTATTCGTGTTTTTAATAAAATATGCAAATTTTAGGATGAAATTGATTTTCGGGCACCGAAATATTGATTAGACATGTTGATTTCAATGCCATTAAGTGTACTAAATGCAAGGCATTAATCAACCTGAGATAAATTGACGTGTTTAATTAATATTATGGTTATGGAAAATCAACTTTATCTTTGTTGGGAATAATATATACATTTGATGATACGTTAATAATTCATTTTATAGAGTTAATTGATACAAAATTGATTATGTAATTATTGCATAAGTTTCTAGAGTTGTAATAGTTTAGAATATGAAGAAACTCGAAAACTTGAAGAACTATTTAAGAAGATTAGTTCTGTTTATCCTTAATTAGTCAAGTGGAACTGATAGTTATGAGAAGATAAATCACAATTGATGGTCATAAGAAAATGAGCTAACCATCCATGAGAAATGCACCAACTGATAGTTCCTACAGTAGGAACTGACAGCTGACAAATGAATGGACATACAATGATTCGCTTAGTTGACTTAATCGTCGGGTGATGCTTTTATCATTCAAGATGTCTTATCTAAAGGACAAAAGTACAGAATTGTACATTTTGGTACATCAACGTTCACCTAAAAATTATGGGTCTTACCAAATTCGCAATGCCTAGAATTCAAATGATTTCCATACATACCCCATACGGACAAGAAGAAGTGGTAACCAACTGGTTTACCGATCATAATAGAAAATCTATCATTGTAATCTCTCACACTCTTTATAAGCTCTTAGTAGCTTTTCCGAACATCTAAACTCGAGACTTTCGTGTCTTCTAGTGCAAGAGATTATTAGAGGTCATCTAGATGATCCTTCAGTATAGGCTCTGAGATATCACAAATATGTAAGATTAGACCAAAGTTTGACATTCTTGAAGAGAACTTAAACCTTCAAACTTTGTAGTTGAGATCATGGAGATTCGAGCTAGTAGAAAATCCGACAATGCAACCCATATTCCAGTACCGTGGAGGACCCCACGACTGAAAAATAGTTGATGAAGCCAAGCACGTGCAGTATGTCAAAATGTAGTCAGTGTAAGTGTTGGGAATCATTTTGAGATTCTCCCCTTAGGATCATATTTGTAATAGGTTTTGTTGAATCAAAGCCTTAGTATTTGGTCGATCACTGCTGAATTCTAGCATAGTCTAGCAACTCGTGTAATGTCCTGTATAGGGTGAATATTGAGTTGTAATAGAATAGGTTGCTAGAAGAACTTCAAGCAGATATCAAAGAATGCTAAAGAGAATGTTTGCTAAGGCGTTAGCAAACATATGATAAAGGAAGAGACTGCTAAGAAGGATTCTCTTAGCAGACGGAAGAAGATTAGCAGAATGCTGAGGGAGTCAGCATCTGCTAGAACATTACAGAGGAATCGAGTGCTAAACCTTGCTGAAGCGTCAGCAGTCAGACTCTAGCAAAAGCAGACCGCTAGAAGAGAGTTAGCAATTAAAGGCCCAGCAGATGGTTCTGAGATTACTTAGCAAAGTGAAGTAGTCATCAACAAATGCTACACTCCCGTTCTGACAGAAGTACACACAAAGGACAAAGCTTTCCCGAAGTGGTTCAGAAAGTACTGTACGACGCAGAAAGCGACTAGAAAAGTCAATCCACTCTTGGACGAAGGAACCGTTGTGTCTAACGGATATGGAGATTCAAAAGTTGAATCTCCAAGTATAAAAGACTAGTCCAAAAGTGAGAATCAACTACTGCTTCATTCACACTTTACTCACGAACTCACACTCAAGAGATTCCTCAGACAAACAAAGTGAAAAGTAGTCACGAGAGCATTTAACAAGATAAGAGGAATCTTTAAAGCTCTCAACCACTGAGTGTCCCCTACATTCAAGATCTGACACTCAAGTGTTTTCATTGAATTCCCTTTAAGGATTCAATCATTGGGATACCTTTCGATCTTGGAGGCATCCAACAGTCATTTCTAACTAGATCTGACTCCAACGGGCATCTTGCCAAAAACAGATAAGTTCAGGAGAGAACTATAAAAACTCCTATCACTGTCGGCGAAAGTCAAGTTTTACGAAGGTCCCGCCCTTGACTTGACTGTAGTTGAATCAGACTAAGGATTGCGAAGTAATGGAGGATAGTTGTGGAGTAGCCAGTTCGAAAGCTCACTGTTCTACTACACGGAAAGGACGATTCCTTGTACTTTGTATACTTACTTAGTGAAATTCTTAGCATTTTGGCTAAAGAGTGGACGTAGATCTATTTGGATCGAACCACTATAAATACCGTGTTCATTTACTGTTTTATTACGCAAGAGATTTTAAACCTAGCAATCGTATTGCTAGTGTATAACTGTGAAGAAAACTTAATCAATCCCTGATCTTAAATAATCATTAAATGAAAACCTAAGTGTAAGTGACATTAAATCATTCCGCTGCATTTCGTGTTCTTGTTTAAACACGATGACTCTGATAAATCAGGACCAACAAGTGGTATCAGAGCAGGAGGTTGAAAAACAGACTGCTTCTGAGTCGCTTAAGACCAGATCTATCTTTTCCTTGCACTATTACTTGTTTTTCTGTGTCTTGTCTGTCTAGCTCAGGAAACTACTTAAGGCGTGAACAAAATGTTGAACCACTCACTTGGAAAGTACTCAAAGGAGAACTTCAAGTCATGGAAGAAGCTTGCTCTAATACAGCTTCAAAGCATACATCCTGAAATGACAGATGTGCTTGAAAGAGGTCCAATTAAAATTATGAAACCTAACACTTTTTTAGGACCTGCTGCTGCTGGAGAAGAACCAAGACCTCAAATGGTTCCAAAGCCTTATGAAGAATACACAACAGAGGACAAAAAGAGAGCCCAGTTGGAACACGTGGCAAAGAAGCTAATCTATAACTCTCTACCAAAGTTGATGGCTGGTAAAGCGCTTGACTTTGATACTGCCAAAGAAACGTGGGAATATGTATGCGAATCATCCTGAGAAACAGACCAGATGAAGCGTAACAAGCTAGAGGTAGCTGTTGACAAATATGAATCATTCTCTATGATTGCAGGTGAATCTACACAAGACATGGAAGAACGATTCAATACCATTATAGGAGAACTTCGCAATCTGGGCAAAGAATATGGAAATGGGGAAATGAACAACTAGATTATCTCTAAACTACATCCAAGGGATGATTGGTTCGCAAAGATGACGAGCTTGAGTGAAAAAGACCTCAACAACATGTCTACATCCGAGGTATTCACTCAACTCAAATCTCTCGAGTTTATTATACAGCAATCGAAAAAGAATGAAGCGACCGTGGCACAAGCTTCATCAACACTCGCTGCTAACTCTGAGGATCTAGCGTACTTCGCTAAGAAGGACTTCAACAAGTACAAGATGAAGAAGCCCTTCTATAAGCAAGAAAGACCTGCTCCAGCGTCACCAACAAAGGAGGTTGTTTCAACCTCAGGCTCTCAACCTGTTGATCTGAAGATCAGTGAGCTGGAAGAGCAGATGAAGAAACTTCAGAAGTTGATGATGGAAGCTAAAGCTAAGAAAGAGGCCAAAGAAATCCAGCAATCATCATCATCTACCCGCTCAGCAGAGCGAAAGCCTAGGATGTGCTTTGAATGTGGTTCGCCAGATCATTTAAAGCATGAATGTCCAAAAGTCAGCAAAGAAGAAAGGGAGCGTCTGAAGTAAAGATTTGAAAGACGTGCTGTCAAAGCAGTCACCAGGGCGCTGCTGACAAGGACATAAGCTTCTGAAATTTCGGAAAATGACGAGGAGTATTACTATTCCTCAGAAGAAGAAGTTAACAAGGAAGCTCTGTTCGTACTAATGGCAAATATTGTCGAAGATCAGTTTGCTGATGCTGAGCAGAGTGGTGAATCAGCCCTAGCCACTGAAGAAAATGAGGTACTAATTACCAACACTTCTAGCATTACAGTCATGAATGAATCGGAAGAATCTTTTTTTAATTCCGAGGAAGATTACTTGACGAAGCTTTCAATCGAGTTCTCTAAGATGTATGAGATCAAAAATGCTATTGTTGGTGAAAATGCCTCACTCCAATTAAATATTCAATCTTTAACCGAGGAAGTCGAAAGACTGAGGTCAAAAAGTAAGAAACTTTTAAAATTGAAAGCAGATTTCTTTCAACTTTCAGGAAAGTATCAAAATTTAGAAAAAGAAAATCTTGCTTTGAAGAGTACACCTAGAGAGGACTGCATTTGTACGTATGCATCCAGCAAGGCAGCTCTAAATGCCATTGTAAGCCGACAAAGGCACCATAAAGACAAGTCTGGGCTTGGATGTGAATCCTTGAAAAAGATTCCAAACACTCATGATAGTTCCTCTAAGCAGAAACCAATCTTATTTGTATATGCTGGAACTATCACTGCTGAAAAAGGAAAAGGAATTGTCATTGCTGAATCCTCCAATGCTAAGCCAATTGCTAAGAAAAAGAATGGACATCTGTAGGATCTCAGCAGAGGTCTTCCTCAGAGACTGCTAAGTATTCGTCTGCTAGATCTCAGCAGAGGCATAAATCAGAATCTGCTAAGTATACATCTACTGGACCTCAGCAGAGGAACCTAACGATGAATGCCATGCATGAATCTGCTAAGCCTCAGCAGATGAACAACAGAACGAATACCAAGTACGTATCTGCTGGACCTCAGCAAAGAAATCCGAGAGCATATGCTAAACCATATTCAGCAAGACCAAGGAATGCTGAGCGTTTTGTTTCCAACGCAAGGACAGCAAATCCTGCCTTTCACCAAAGACATCAAGCTCATTACAATGCTGTAATGTCTATATATCAGCAGAACACGCTACATAGGAGGAACACCTATGTAAGGCCTGAGCCCAATTCATTCATATTCCAAAGGGCAAGGAAGGCCAAGCACACCACTATACCTAGATATAACTATGTCAAACATGTTAAACAAAAGTCGAGGAAGTGGTAAAAAGTGAAATCAAGAAGAAAGTCTTGAGGATCACTAAGATGTGGGTTCCGAAAGGAACTTTGATCCATGCTAATCTAGCAGGACCCGATGCTAAACGGGTACCTAAATCAACCTGACTGAATTGGAGGGACAGGATCCAAGTGCTATGACAATGAGCATATCAAACGAGTGGGTCCTGGACAGCGGTTGCTCCGCACACATGACGGGAAATGGAGACCTATTCTCAGATATACAAAGACTATACAATGGTCCCAAAGTCAAGTTCAGAGACAACAACGAAGGGAAAGTCATTGGGAGAGGGTGCCTTGAATGTAATGGATTGAGAATCGTCAACGTGGCACTTGTCTCCAACCTGAAACACAATTTACTCAGCATAAGTCAACTATGCTAGAATGGGTACACTGTATCCTTTGTCAATACTGGTTGCTCTATTGCTGACGCCATTACAGGTGAAGTGAAGCTCAGAGTCATCCGCAAGGGTGGCCTATATATTGTTGATTGGCAGAGTGGCCAACAACATTCTTGCTTCCTAGCCTTGAATAAAGAAGAGACAACATGGTTGTGGCACAAGAGGTTTAATCACTTAAACTTTAAAACTATTAATTACCTTGCCAAGAATAAGCTTGTTGTAGGTCTGCCCACTGAAACTCTTCGCAAAGAAGGAGTGTGCAAAGCTTGTCCACAAGGAAAGCAGACCAGATCTTCATTCAAGACCAATCCTGAGAAGGTCACGTCACAAAGGATCCTAGAACTACTACATATGGATCTTTTCGGTCCTGTCAACCACCCACTGTAAGTAAATGATTGTATACTCTTGTGGTGGTCGATGACTTTTCCAGGTACACATGGGTACGCATATTAAAGACCAAAGATGAGGTAAAGCTCATTCTACCGGAGTTAATCCTTAAGGAGCAAAACATCAAGGAAGTTACTGTGAAGAGGATTCGTTCCGATAATGGAACAGAGTTCTGGGTACGCCTATTAAAGACCAAAGATTCGTGACAAAATCTCACTGTCGACTTCTGATTTTCCGCGTGCGCACATCAGTTAATATAAACTTTTCGTGTATTCAACAAAATTTGAATATGGTTGTTATGCTGACTGATTGGTGAATGTCTGCTATTCTTAAAGATGCTAAGATTTCTAGCACATCATGCTTGCAATATTTATGTATTGTTTAACAATTTTCCCAGCACTTTTTGAGGGGGAATTCTATTTAAAACCAATCATTCTGCCAGAGACTTTAAGTGGATAAATTCTGAGATAGCTTGTCAAGCAAAATATTGTAACCCTCAGATTTCTATATACCGAGTCTCAGCAATCGATAGTAGGCTTTGATCGCACCAAAAAGGGGGAAATTGTTGGGAATCATTTTGAGATTCTCCCCTTAGGATCAAATTTGTAATAGGTTTTGTTGAATCAAAGCCTTAGTATTTGGTCGATCACTGCTGAATTCTAGCATAGTCTAGCAACTCGTGTAATGTCCTGTATAGGGTGAATATTAAGTTGTAATAGAATAGGTTGCTAGAAGCACTTCAAGCAGATATCGAAGAATGCTAAAGAGAATGTTTGCTAAGGCGTTAGCAAACATATGATAAAGGAAGAGACTGCTAAGAAGGATTCTCTTAGTAGACGGAAGAAGATTAGCAGAATGTTAAGGGAGTCAGCATCTGCTAGAACATTACAGAGGAATCGAGTGCTAAACCTTGCTGAAGCGTCAGCAGTCAGACTCTAGCAAAAGCAGGCCGCTAGAAGAGAGTTAGCAATCAAAGGCCTAGCAGATGGTTCTGAGATTACTTAGCAAAGCGAAGTAGTCATCAACAAATGCTACACTCCTGTTCTGACAGAAGTACACACAAAGGACAACGCTTTCCCGAAGTGGTTCGAAAAGTACTGTACGACGCAAAAAGCGACTGGAAAAGACAATCCACTCTTGGACGAAGGAACCGTTGTGTCTAACGAATATGGAGATTCAAAAGTTGAATCTTCAAGTATAAAAGACAAGTCCAAAAGTGAGAATCAACTACTACTTTATTCACACTTTACTCACGAACTCACACTCAAGAGATTCCTCAGACAAACAAAGTGAAAAGTAGTCACGAGAGCATTTAACAAGATAAGAAGAATCTTTAAAGCTCTCAACCACCGAGTGTCCCCTACCTTCAAGATCTGACACTCAAGTGTTTTCATTGAATTCCTTTTAAGGATTCAATCATTGGGATACCTTCCGATCTTGGAAGCATCCAATAGTCATTTCTAACTAGATCTGACTCCGGCAGGCATCTTGCCAAAAAACAAATAAGTTCAGGAGAGAACTATAAAACTCCCATCACTGTCGGTGAAAGTCAAGTTTTACGAAGGTCCCGCCCTTGACTTGACTGTAGCTGAATTAGACTAAGGATTGCGAAGTAACGGAGGATAGTTGTGGAGTAGCCAGTTCGAAAGCTCACTGTTCTACTACACAGAAAGGACGATTCCTTGTACTTTGTATACTTACTTAGTGAAATTCTTAGCGTTTCGGCTAAGGAGTGGACGTAGATCTATTTGGATCTAACCACTATAAATACCGTGTTCATTTACTATTTTATTACGCAAGAGATTTTAAACCTAGCAATCATATTGCTAGTGTATAACTGTGAAGAAATCTTAATCAATCCCTGAGCTTAAATAATCTTTAAAGGAAAACCTAAGTGTATGTGACGTTAAATCATTTTGCTGTATTTCGTGTTCTTGTTTAAATACGACGACTATGATAAATCAGGACCAACAGTAAGCGTCTCGATGAAGAAGATTCAAAGTTGTAACCTTTTTTCAAACGTTGAAGACAATTGAGAATGGCGATTTCTTTCCATGGAAGAAGAAAAGTGGACGTAGGACATATAACTCCGAATCACTATAAAAATACTCAAGTCATTTACTGCTTTATTATTGCTTTCGATTATTCTTGCTTTTCAATTCTTATATTTTGAAACCCAACAGTTAACAATTGTTGGTGTATACCTAAAACTTGACCTCTAACAACCATCTTAACACTAAGTTTTCTTAACAGCCACCTTAGAACTGTAAACAAGCCCACACATATTGTTAACCTCTGCATGAACCCTTGTTTTAACTCTAATTGGGACCCAACAATCTTAAACATACACAATTTATGATAGTTTGAATATTAAAATAAAAAAAAATTATTATTTTTAAGAAAATGTGCATAATTATATTCCGTTATGGTAACAAGTTTGATGTTAGGTTGTAAATTATGTTTCATATTTAATCTGACATAACTAAGGTTCAATATACAGTTGGTTTAATTAAAAATTGATCTTCATTATAATGCGTGCGGAACGAGTGGTGAGTGTGTGTGGACTAGATTAGGTTAGTAGTTGACTATTGAAAGAATCAGCTGACAGTTGAAAATATTTGACTTAGGCCGAGCAAGAGAAGAGTTCAGTTCCAATTATACTCCGACAACTTTTAGTTTTTGGATTTTAAATAAGTTAATATGAGCAGTGTAATGGAAATGACTAAAAGCAAGTAAATAAAACAAAATTTTATAGTAGTTTGGAAGTAAAATGTTCTACATCCACTCTTGTTAACAATGAATGGAATCCACTAACTCCAGTTGTATACGACACATGAATATAGATTACAACCTTCATTCTTCTCTAGCGGGAGAATTCTATCTCCAATGGTAGACACTTTAGCTTGACAACGTTTTACCACACTCCACGTGCTAAGCTCTGTCAACTGCAGGTTAAGAATTTCTATCTCCGATCACAGACATTTATGAAGAATGTTTGTTTGATTAGTTTCATCTCAACTAGAAGTTAGCTGAAGGTTTTCAGAGTTTTATATTAAGAAGTACATGGAAATCTTGAAGAAGCTATAAATAGAGAAGGTTCGTTATTTTGAATGCTTAAAAATCGATAACCTTTGCTCTATTATTTTTGGGGTATTTATAGGCTTCATTTGAATTAGTAGTCGTTTATATTTAATTGAGTTGTCCATTGTTTTGCAGGTATCTGTTGTTGTATGGAGTTTGTTGGTCCCAAAACACAGAATAATTACGTAGCAGAAGTCTTAAAGTGAGTAATCCCAAAACTGACGATTACATTGTCAATTTTGTCATACTTGAAATTAGTTTAATGACAAGTTAAATACTTATTCTTTTTCGAATATACTCTAAAAACTTGGTAAATTGTTGGGTTATAAATATGCAAACAAGAATAATAAGATGAAAATAAAAGACACATGATCTAAAGTGGTTCAGATGCCAAATGATACTAAGTCCAATCTTCGATCATATTTGATCATAAATTCACTAAAAAATTTACAACACGATGTAAAAGGTTTCTTCAGTCGTTGGAAGCACCAAAGTCCTCCGACTTCTGGAATGACTCAATCATCGATCTTTACTATGATCACTTGGTTCTAGGCTTTCTGATTGACTTCGATCTAACAAAATCTACCACAAGCATGGTGTTAGATTTGAGAGATGGGTGGTTGTGAAACATATGAGTATTTTTGTAATTCGCTTCTGGATAGAATGAAAAGCAATCTTTGATTCAACATATTTTCAATATACTGAACTCTGGAAGTCTCGTGAATAACAATGAGTGAATTCTTTCTAAGCTTGTGTCTCTTAAGTGATGAGATGAGAGTTTACGTGCACTTGTAGAATTGTGAATAACAATGAGTGAATGCTTTCTAAGCTTGAGTCTCTTAAGTGATGAGATGAGAGTTTACGTGCACTTGTAGAATCAGTATTGACAAACGCATTAACCCTCTCTTTCTGAGGTTGAGGGTTTTTATAATCCCCATCCTTCAAGATAATTTGAAAACTAGCCATTTGACTCGTGTCCCTTTTATCGGCCTTTTCCTCTTTTTTCTGGCTTTTGGCCAGTTTTTTGTCAGACGGTTAAAAACCTGTCCTAGGAATCCATATCTTATTTAACTTCCAGACTTCCACGGACTGACTTACTAAGATTGACTTCCCTAGTTCTTTATGTCTTAACAAACTTGTTTTCTTAATTACTCTTTTCAGTCTTGTCACCTTTTTGTCTGTCTACGGATTCTATCAGTTGAGATTCCTTCTCACTAATTACGGGAGAGTGCCAATCTTCATATCATTGTATGAGTACATCTTCAGGACCAATGGAGTGAATTGTATTATATTATAACTCAATGTGCCCATACAAGGTTAAACTTTAATAATCACAATCACTTATCAGTCTAGATTTAGTTAGTTCTAATCAATTACTAACTTAATCAGCTTGGTTTGACATATAAAAACTATACACATTCCTAGTAATTTCCTCATTTTTTATGTTGTCAAAACCATAACCTCAGAGCAATAAGGGGTTACAAACTTGTCAGTTTTCTTCTCAAGCATTGACTTCCCCCTAAATATCTAGATTCCCTAAAAACATTTTCCCCCTTAACGAAATAAGGTAAAAAGATGATATTCTCAATTAACTATTTGGGGAGGGTAACAGACTGCACTTAGCAAGTGCCTTATCAGTTAGATAAATCAAATCTTAAGAGAAAAAAAGTTATTGTCTTCAAAGGCTAAAATGTCAGTTTCATTTAGATAATTGTTTATACAATTATAACACTGAGTGTACTTACAAATGACATTAGCAAATAAAATAAAAATTCTTCTCTTACTCGTCTTTCTTTTAATCATGATCAGGCTTATGTTCCTCTTGTTTTATCTCCTTCCTCTCTTCCCTCTTATTTTCTTTCTTTTCTTTCCACCTCTTCCTCTTCTTCTCCCTTTCATTATCAGATTTAGAGCTCGACTCTGCCTTGTCCTTGCTCTTTCCTCTGATGCTGGTATCCTCCTTATTTCTCTTCATTTCTTCCCCCTTTTGATAATATCAAATAATGAGATATCCTATCTTCCAGTAGGGTGAAACATTCATTCGAGCGAGTGTTGTAGACAGTCATGGTGGCATTAAGGACTTGTTGTTGTTCTGTCAGTTGCCTCTCAACATCCAGTTTAATGATTTGCTATTCTATTAAATAATTTGAACAAGCATTACGACATTGTCCATGGGTGGAGGGGATGACTAAGCTACAACTTGTGAAGAAGAAGTGAGTTGAGTCGGTGCCCATGGAAAGATGGCATTGATCGGCTGAGCGTCAATTGTATAATCGATGGATATTTGCAATTTATAAATATTTAATTCTCCTTTTCATGTAGTTCTTCCCATATGCGTTAATTTGTTGAGAAATGTTTAGTTTTTTCATTTTCTCATGCGAACGGTTTGATGCTGTGGTGATTGGATCTGTTGGTGTGGTGTAGGTGACACATTTGCTTGGCGCTCGCAAGTTCACTTCAGGAGCTTGAACTGGTTCAAACGCTACTGTGGATTGTATTTGTGAAGTACAAAAATGCGAATATGTAAGTTTGACACACGGTTGTCAAACTTTCTCGCATTAACAGGTTAGTGTCAAACCTTATATGCTTACAACTTTGACTCTTAAATGTCAAAGTTCCGAATCTGTTTGTTACAACTAATTCCTATCTTTTAGAAAACTTATATTTATCTGTTTAATGACGTTTTTACAGGTCCTATTTATTAGGATTCAAATATATTATGTCTATTAAGTATATCTTATTTATTATATAGTTTATATTATTATTCTAGGTTGTTATTTTAGTTCCTAAATAATAGGGAGCACCTCTACATCTTTATCTAACCCCCACGCGAGTTAGTGGGAGTTCATTTTTGTTGTATGAACAGGTAAAGACGTGGAAAAAGACACGATCCATTGCCAAGTAGTGGAAGAAGTGCTTGAGTGCTCCAAGTTCTATAAATACGAGACGAGGAAGACTAGAGAAAGTGCGGATCAGAGGTGAAACACATATTCATACGAGCTCTAGGCTGGATCATCTCTCTTCAATCATTCTTTAAACACACGAAGACTACAATCGAATTGTGGAATCCATCTCCGGAGAGTGAATCCTTCGGTGGAGGAGTAATTGGGTTGTATCGTGTGATTTTGGGTTTGATTGCTTTTTGTAGGAATATTACTAAGGAGTGAACTTAGGAAAATTTCTATCTTGTTTAGTATTTTGTTCTTCACTTGTAAAAAACCTTGTTTTGAATAAGTGAAAACTCTTTTGCCGTGTGGCTCTCGAGGGTTTATAATTATAAACCTTCGAACAATTAATTCCGCTGTGTCAAACTCTTTAACTTCCGCGTGTGTTAAAATACTCTGTTTTGCATGTGTCAAACTTTTGTGTTTTACTATTTTGTAGAATTTCTTCAAGGGAGTGAACCAAGAAGAAATTATATATTATTTTTGCTGTGTAAAGTTATTTTCGTAGTGAAGCTATTTTGCCATAAGGCACCATTGGGTTTATGATTAAAATAAACCTGCGAAAAATTTATTTCCGCTGTGTCAAACTCTTTTACATTTTACGCTTTGACTTTTGTGTGTCAAATATTTTATTTACTGTATCTTTGACACCATTGTGTTAAACTCGGGCACTAAATTTTATCAGTATTATCTGGTGTGTGTTCTTTTCAAGATTTTATTCGTTTGTTTCTTGAGTCAGAATCTGTTATGTGATTATTCGATCCTTTTCACCATAACTCTGAAATGGCTCTTATCTTTCTTCATTGCGGAGGAGCAAGATGTTTAAGACTTGATGTAGGTCTTGGAGGATTTCTTCATCAGTGACCTGCAAAGTCTCCAGGATAGATTGATGAATGTCTACAAGAATGGCTTCATCAATTGGAGCTAGTGCCATCTGATAAACATCTTCAGCCCAATGGATGATAACATCATTTGAATATGTCCGTGAGAGCTGAACTATGGTCTGAACTGGTGGCTCATCACCAACTGATTTAATTTGCTGGAAGAAGGTTTGGACGAAAGATCCATAGAATATGATTTCTTTCCATTGTTCCATGATAGCTCTCATATTCTTCCGATGAGAATTACTCAGAGCAGGAACTGATGAATCTTTAGAGAGCTCGTCATTATTAATGATACTGAAATCTTTAGACTGAACTAACTTCTTGGCATCATCAATCATCTTCTTGTATTGATCCTACTTCATCTGTTTAGCGTTCTGTTGTTCATCTTCATCAAAAAGTTTATCAAAATGTTCATTTGCTGGATAACTTCTCTTTCTTCAGTTGTTTGTGTCTCTATTGTTTTCTATGAGGATAAGCTATCATATTTAGTGGCATTCTATGGGCTCAAATTTAAGCAACTCTTTCTCTGAGATGCTCTAGACTTTTTTATCCCATTTGAAATATCCCTATCCATGTTCTGGCCTAGTCATCTTCTTGATGCCAAAAATTTATTCCAGGACAACTTACCAAAAAGAGATTCTCTTCATTATCCAGCAAATGCTTCCATGTAAAGAATCATCTATACATGAAATTTTCTTCCTTAGTGATGGCATCTACTATTTAACCATCATCCAAGTCATCAAAAAATGCCTCGATGATTGTCTCAACCATACTATTGACAAAATTTGTCAGTGAGTCCCTCCATTTGACCACTGTGGTGTTTGATCAATCAATAGTTTGGATTGGTTGACATCATTATTCGATCTGGAGTGCTTTGAATGAGGAGGAAGGACGCCCTTGCAATGGTACAATGGATGATAAACTAATTTCACAATCCTAACTAAACGGAACCTTCCTCATTTCCCATCAATGATTCAACTAAGGCAGCATGGTTCTCCTCTTGTTGTTGTGCCTCAAGATTGCAGTTGTCTACATCCTGTATTAAGAAATCATTAGAATTAACAAAAGTGGGGTTGTCTACTACCTACCTTCTCTTTGACTGGATAGTTAGGGTTGTTGTTGGCCTATCCATGATAAGAAGGGGGTTAAATTTTTTTTCCTAGGCCTGAGATTTCCTTTTTCATTTTAAAATCTCTTCACGACAACCTTCATCTCGTTGATCTTCTATATTTTTCCATTGCAGGGGAATATTGATGGTCTTTCTCTGAGAGGGCTTCTGAACTGCTTATCTGATTGGCTTTGAAACTTATGTTGTAGCTATTTGTGTGCCAGTTTCTGGGCCAAGGTCCCCCCAATTTTTCAATTTTCTCTAGTTTTTGAAATGGAACATCATCAACTCTCTTCTTTGCCTCAATTTCTCTTTCTCTGATCTCCAAAAAAGTGGGAGACAGGATGACAATGCCCTTGTCTATTTATTCTTCTTCACTAACTTCTTTATCAGGGTCCATTGCTCTCTTTCTGGTTAGTCTTACAAGGAGCTTGTAACTTGGTGGTTCCCTCTTCTTGGCACATGGAGGGATGGAGTTTAAACTGACTAGTCCTTCGCATCTGTCAGTTCTGGTTATCAGTTGCTCGCAGATATGACTGATCTTCAATAAAAAACTCACATTTTTGCTGAACTTATGAGTTTTCTGGATAGTGGAATTCTTTCTCACGTGCTCCAATATGTGATCATATATGTATTTTGCTCAGTTACCTTCTACCCGCCACTCAGTGTTGTTATCGGCTTGTATTTCTTTATACTAAGTTTAGATTTGGATCTGACCTCGCATACAATCATTTTTGCTGCAATATCGAGTACCAAATGATAAAATTCCTTCAGAGAACCCTTAAGCATCGTTGTCTTGAAGCTTTTTTCCAGGCGTCCATTTTTCATATTTCCCAGTGATTTTGTTCACATTTATCAACAACATCCAAGTATGTGCTGATGTAAATGCCATCATACCTCATTCCGAACATATAGGCTAGAATGGCCGCAGAAATGGTGATCAAATCACCATAGACATTCGATGTGAATAAGTTGCCATCTTCAGGGACCACTACCCTTAAGTTAAACACTATGACCTACCATGGGTGAAAGTGCTTCAACTTTACCGAAATGAACCTCTACAACATATAGATGTTCTAAAAGTTATGTATATCCCTGCTTAACAAGGAGGGGAGATTCAAAACCTTGTCTTTCTAAACTTGTGATATGTGTTCTTAAGCCGGTGAGTTTTCCTGGTTACTTCTTGGAAATGGTGACCATTGATGATTAGAGATTAAGTAGAGTTTAGGAGTAAATACAAATTAAGAAACTTTGTTTGTGTCGATGGCAAAATCAAAGAATGTTTGCAAAAAAGAATATTGGAGAATACACCAAAGTATGAATAAGGTGATGTCCCACTGAGATCATTGATCAGGATCCAATTTGGTCATTTTCAATTCGGTGACCTGGATCAGCCAATGCTTTGTAATAGGCATCATTGGGTCCCACTTTGTTGATTTTTTGTTCCAAGACTTGTGCATGACATGGTGTGGTTTTTCTTCTACGGGAAGTTATTCGATGTAATATCATTTATGAACTTTTTGTTTGATTTATTTCCCTTCTCATTAATGTGATTATGGACAGGGATACAACTTTGGATATGATTGATCTAGTTTCTATAATGTTACACAACTGAGAGTTGGGACTCATTTGTATTCCACAATCAATCAGTATATTTAGATAACTGATTAGAGAGTAACTTATAAGTCCACGACTAAGACCTTGGACTCAGTCCTATTCTGCATATGCTAGAAGAGTAATAAGTACATAACTGATAAATCCTAATCAGTTATATTCAACATCAGTTGGAGCATATACTTAAATCATATGAAACTGAGAACTTGGACTCCGTTTCAAACTCGTTAAATTTCTAAATTTTCTTAATAATAGTCAAGTTTAAAATGCTCAACAAGTTGGATTTGATATATATATTCTCAAAATTTGTAGAAACCGAACTATGAAAGATAAACTAAGAGCCAAAAGGTTGGTTCATAAAGGTAGACAGTTATCAATAAGCCAGTTAGTGACTACACATGAACTTATAAGACAAAGAGAAGATCACTCAATAGAGAATTTGATATAATTTAGTGCCCGAGATTAACACAATGGTGTCAAAGATAGTAAAACACAAAAGTTTGACACACGCAAAATAGAGTATTTTAACACACGCGAAAGCTAAAGAGTTTGACACAACATAATTAATTGTTCGAAGGTTTATAAATCATAAACCCTTGAGAGCCACATGGCAAAATAGTTTTCACATATTCAAACAAATTTTTTACAAGTGAAGAACAAAATACTAAACAAGATAGAAATTTTCCTAAGTTCACTCCTTAGTAAAATTCCTACAAAAGCAATCAAACACAAAATCTCACGATACAATCCAATTACTCCTCCACCGTAGGATTCACTCTCCGGAGATAGATTCCACAACTCGATTGTAATCTTTGTGTACTCGGTGAATGATTGGGAGAAAAATGTTTCAGCCTAGAGAGCTCGTATGAATGTGTCTAACCTCTGATCCACACGTCTCTAGTCTTCTTCGTCTTCTATTTATTTGTCTTGGAGTACTCGTACACTTCTTCCACTACATGGTAATGGATCGTGTCCCTCTTACACGTATTCACATGTTCATACAACAAAAATGAACTCCCACTAACTCACGTGGGGGTTAGATAAAGATGTAGAGGTGGTACCTATTATTTAGGAACTAAAATAACAACCTAGAATAATAATCTAAAATATATAAATACTAAGATATAATAAATAAACATAATATATCCGAAACCTAATAAATAGGACCTGTAAAAACATCATTAAATAGATAAATATAAGTTTCCTTAAATATAGGAATTAGTTGTAACAAACAGATTCAGAACTTTGACATTGAGGAGTCAAAGTTGTAAGCATATAAAGTTTGACATTAACCTGTCAATGCGAGTAAGTTTGACAGTCGTGTGTCAAACTTACATATTCGCATATCCGTATTTCACAATCTCCCCCTTCAGCTTATCCGACTTGTTTTCATTCCATATGGATCATCCATAACAAAATAGCATTCATTGCCATAAAAAAATATGGTGCAACCATAATAAAAGTAATAAATAATGGATCAACCATAAGCAAAAGGAACCATTGCATAAGCAAATTAAAATGATTATAGGGTTCGCATAATACTCCCCCTGAATCATAAAGTATTCAGTACCAAAAACAAAGAAGCATTAAAAAACATAGCAAATTGTTTAGAAAACATTAAAGCATCAGCAGGAGTCAGAGTCAAAGCAGTAGCAGCGGCCAGTTTCCACCATATCTTCAGATCGCCACTCCTCCAAGGTCTCCCCCTGAATGAAAGCAGGTTGGAAAAGCTTACTCCAGATCCTGAAGTAGCTTTAGGGCTTGTTTGAGGAGGCTCTTGGCTTGGCGGATCTTGGAAGAGCCAGCATCCACTTCTTCATCCTCTGAAATGTCACTCGGAGCATATGGCAAGTCTTTGACCCTGGAATCACCTTTCCTAGTCAGCGATTGCTCAAAGACCAGCGGGATTGGATCAGACTGCAAATCTTCGTCTAACGGAGTGACTCCTTGAGATAAAATCAGCGCATGGAGAAGGCAAGGATGCGGCAGGTAGGTGGAATCGACTTTGGTTACTGCACGGAAGATGTTAGTGAAAACAACTTGGCCAAAGTTGAAGGGAAGACCATAGCCCACTCTGTAGAGTAACTCTGCTTGCTCCTTTGAAAGCACCGAAAGGTTCTTGTTTGGCATCCAGTTGTGAACACTGATCTTCAACAGGGCAACGTACTTCCATGTCAAAGAGGAGACAGGGAGCTTGGTCACCCATTTCTTTGTCTTTCCACCCGTGAGTTCAGCAGCCATTTCATTTTCTGCAGACTTTGACAACCCTTCTATTTTGACAAATTTTAATCCCAGGAAAGTGTTAATGGTATCAGGATCAAACTTAATAATTTTCCCCCGAACAAACGACTTCCCAAACTTTGGTTTCCCAGTCCGAAAGACTTCATCCTTTAAAATATTGTCAAAAAATTCTAAAACCAAAGATGGGCTAAAGGCAGAAAATTCAGTGACAGTGTTAAGGAGACCTCTTCTCATAAGCAGAATGTCTAACCCAAACTTAGAAAACATAGCAGTATCCATCAATTTCTCCATTTTGAACTCCCTCTTAGAATAAAGCACCTTAAGTGATTTAGCATAGCAGTGATAATACTTGAATGAGTATGACCGGCTAGCATCATAATCAGAATTATCATCATCAGAGGAGGACTGAGTACCTTTCCCTTTCGGTGGTGTGGGATCCATAGACTCAGATTGTTCAACCTTGGGCTTCTTTGAACGTTTGACTTCAGATCGTTCAGGAGAATCGGATTTTCCTGGATGTTAGGTGGACTTTGACACAGACATTTTCGGCTTTGGCTTGGGCTTCTTGACCGAGGTAGCTGCTTCAGACTTCTTTTTCTTCTTCTCTAGCTGTTCTTCACTGGAATCGGCATGTTCCTCAGATTGTTCGGTTGCTTGAGGGTCCACGTGGAAGTCCTCATCGTTAGAGTTGTCAAGATCTCCAGATTCGAAGTCTGACATGACGGTCTCAGACTTAAGGGACTGCTCCGGCAGATCGTCATCCTTGGTGAAGATATGGGGGGTGTCAGTCAGACTTCTTTGAAACCTCCTTGGCTTCACCTTCTTTCGGCGGGTGGCAGCATGCTTTTTGTACTAATTCTTCACAGTTTCTTCGAAGATTCTTTTGGATCTCCATTCAGGCATCTTTCCCTTGACTTGTTGAACAACATCAGAGATTAACTTGAGGTTTCCCGGTTGATCGGCGTCAATAGGAAATCCTGCATGGCCCGACAGTGCAAAGCGGAGTGGAGGCTCATGTACAACCTCAGATAGGTTCACTCCAACAGTTGTCAGAGGTAGGTCCTCGAAGTGTTTAGAGGGCTGAGCGGTTGAATCGGGTTGGAGGAAGGGTTCCTTCAAAATCCAGACAGTTTCTTCGTCGAACGCCTTATATGACTCCTCAATCGACGGCTCGGACAGTGGATTAGGGTTTTCAAATTTTGATGAAGAGGAGTGAGAGGCGGCGGTAGGGTCATTTGAGGGTGGTTCAGTAGGGTGAGAAGTTGAAGATTCAGTGATGTTTTGAGGAGTGGGTTCGGTGGAAGTAGGCGGTGGTGTAATATCAGAGGTGACCGGAGGTGTGATGTCGGAGATGGCCGGAGGTGTGTTTGCGGTTTCAGAGGTGAGAGGGTGTGAGGTGCCTTCAATGGCAGGTTGAGAGGTTGAAGTTTGAGATGCTTTCTCCATTTGGCTTTCGAGAAGGTGTTGGAGTATCTTGGCTTCGTCAGGTGAGGCAAGGGTTTTGGCAAGGAGGTCTTGGATGTTTTTGTCGGCCATGGTGGAGTTTTGGGAGATGAGGAGTTTCAGAGAGAGAAAAAGAGAGGGATGTGAGAGGGTTGTGTGAGACGTGGGAGAGAGAGTGGAGGTGAACGGTTTGAGGTGGAGGGAGTGCCTTGGTAGCCGTGTGATTGATGTGAATAGTGGCTGCAGAAAAAACACTTAAGTAGGGAGTGAGGTGTGCAATTTGTGTAACAAATAAAACAATATTTTCGAAAATAAAGGGATTCAAATTTTAATCAAAGATAGAGCAAAAATCTAGAAAACAAACTCCTAAAACTTAGGTAAGTACCATATTAAATCGAATTAGGTTAAAATTAAAATTTAAAAACCTTAAAATTCGCAACAACTAAAAACAAACTTGCAGAGAAAAAGAAATTAAGCTCGAAAAGATTTAAAATATGATGACTGCTACCAAGTTTGATACTGAGGTGTCAAAGTTACAAAGTGTCGATACAAACAATCTCATTAATCCTTCCACAAAGATTGTGTGCCTAATCACGTCCAATCTTTAGTTCTAAATGAGATACAGAAGAAATAGCCCATTTATTTCACAAATAAACTTTGATTCCACATGGTCAGAGCTCTAACAACTTTCTGTCGATAGTACTTCCAGTAATTTTGAAAAACAAATAGATCACAATCACCATGTGTTATAACTTTGAGATCTCACTCTTGTATCTCTCAGTTTTATAACACGAAAATAAATAATCGACAAAAAGAACAAACTTTAACAACACAGTGTCAAAGATTGGTAGGCAGTCACATATAGTCAAATCATTAGGCAGGGGGGTTACACATGCCTAGAGATTTTCTCAAATATGAGAATCTCTCAAAGTCAAGAGCTTTAGTAAATATATCTGCTATTTGTTCTTTCGTTGAGACAAACTTTAAAGTAATTAAACCTTTTTAGCAATTTCTATCGCACTAGCATTATCACACAAGAGAGTCAGAGTTTCAGAAGGCAAACCATA